>KK118074.1:914020-979537 GCA_000611955.2 Stegodyphus mimosarum | reverse complement strand
TTTTTTTTTTTCCTGTTTGTGTATACATATTTATAGTAAAATAAACCTGTTGCACAAAAATATAAATTTAGCATTACTGCATATTCAGTTTTGAATGCTTCAAATTTCGAAATAAGATTTAGAAGTGGTTTAATATATTAGCAGTTACTTTAGTATTAAAAGCAATAGCATTAGTATTATCTATGGTGGCAAGTTTGACAAAACTATTAGCTATGGAATAAGCTATTGTTACAGATTTTGTATTTATTAAGCTATTTTTAGTAGAATTGTAATTCAATTGTTTCATTTTCCCGTGCAACACAGCACGTGACGAATTGTAAGAGAAAGCTACGCCAGAAAATTAAAAAAACAAGAGCACGTGCATTTAAGATTTAATAAATAGATATCTCGTAATTGCTGTTGCTATCCAGAAAAATCAAGAAAATAGATTGTACCAGAATATTCTCATGAATGATTAAAAAAACATTATAAAAGTCGGATTAAAACATCTCAGCTAGTTGTTATTTAAAGCGAACTGTATTGTTTTCTTAGTGCTGTTATTTGATTGTAGCGAATTCGCTGCGAGATCGAATTAACTTTCTCTGTATTTTGAATTGAGTTGTATTCGACGTTTCAGTAGTTCCAGATATAACTGCTGCGAGATATTGTGATGTTGTACGAATATTTCTGAGGAAATATTTCAGCATTTTGTTTTAATTATTGTGAAAAGAATAAATTTTATTAACTTTTTATCAGCTTGTGCATTCAATCCATTATGAAACCGTATGCATGCAACACTTTTTAGTGTCAGAAGTGGGATTTGAATCCCAATTACAAGAGCAATGGAAGAACAATTAAGGCAATTTATGGCAGCCTTTTTGCATTTTAAAGAAGAGAATAAAGGTGGCCAAGATTCCGTTAAAGAGGAGATGAAAGCAATTCAAGAAAAGATGGAAACTGGCCAAGCATCCTTTAAAAAAGAAATTAAAGCTGGTCAAGAATCCGTTAAAGAAGGGATGAAAACTGTTGAAGAAGAGATTACGTGTGTAATAGGAAACAAATTTGAGTCTATGGAAGGCAGAATATATGCTGTTGAAAATAAAGTTAGAGAAATTCAAGAAAGAGTTTCTTCTGTGAAAAAACAAATACACTCATGTCCAAAATTATCTTTACATACCCAAAAATGATGATATTCAACGAAATATCGAATCAATGTGATCCGTATTTGCAGGGAATGTGTGAAAACCAAGCCTAATTAGCATTATCCAATCAAAAGTAATCAAACAGTTTGTGATATAATCTAGGCGTTACGTCATCAAAGGGTGAATCAAGCGCTTTGCACAAACTGAATATTTGAGTGAATTTCTGCGACATAGCGTTTGATTTCAGTGTGTAGAGACTCAAAGCGGTTTGTTATGGCTTCGAAGTTTCATTTTGAAGAATCTGTAAAGTGGCGAATTATTGGCCGTTTAGAAGCAGGGCAGTCAATCATGGAAACAGCCACATGTCTGAATATTTCAAGACAGACAGTCTCTAAGCTATGGAAACAGTTTCAAAATGATGGAAGTGTTGTAAGGAGGCCTGGACAAGGTCGGAAACGAATGACAACTGCTTCTGAAGATCGGTATCTGGCATTAACTGCCCGTCGTAACAGAAAGGCTACTGCTCGCCAGTTAAGTTCAGAGCTTGCAGCCGCCACTGGAACTGTTGCATCACGGCAAACAATATACAGAAGGCTTAATGAAAAAGGCCTTTATGCCAGAAAGCCAAGGGTATGTGTTTTACTGTCTTCACAGAAAAAGAGGGATCGCTTTAATTGGTGTAAAGAACATCAAAACTGGACTGAACATCAATGGTCCCATGTTCTCTTTACTGATGAGTCGCGGTTTAGTTTAACTGGTGATTCTAAACGTGTTTACATCTGGAGGGAGTCAGGAACACGAAATGATCCCTCGAACATTGTGGAACGTGACCGTTTCGGTAGTGGAGGTGTGATGGTATGGGGTGGAATAATGATCGATGGACGTACGCCCCTACACGTGTTCAGCAGCGGATCTGTGACAGGCCAGATATATCGGGATGAGGTCTTAGATCCTTATGTAAGACTTTTCAGGGGTGCATATGGACCTGACTTTTTATTTATGGATGATAATGCCCGTCCACATCGAGCAAACCTCGTTGATGAATTCCTTGAAAGTGAAGACATTAAGCGAATACCTTGGCCACCAAACTCTCCTGACCTTAACCCGATAGAGAACTTATGGGACTACCTTGGAAGAGCAATTGTACGTATACATCCTCCTCCTAGAGATGTAAATGCTCTGAAGACGGCATTGCTGGAAGAGTGGAGATTAATTCCCCAAACTGTGGTTAACAACGTTATTTCCAGCCTTAAAACACGTTGTGATATGTGTGTACAAGTCAGGGGAGATCATATTCCATATTAAATTCGTAAGACTTAATTCTTTTTCTGAATCATTCCTTTTTTTCTTAACTCTCTTTGTCACACTTTATTACCATTTTTATTGTTTCATGCTACAATTTTATATCATATGAGGTGATCTTCAATTTTTTCTTTTGCATTTATATGTCATCATGTTATGTATGATTCCATGAAAATTCATTAAATTAAGTCATAGTCTCTGAGAAATCCGTGAATTTATGCATGTAAACATAATTTTGGACATGAGTGTAGAAGTGAGAATTTCTGCTGTGGAGCAAAGAATAGAAAGAAAAGTTTCGGCCATCGAACAGCGAATTGAACAACAAATTGAAGAAAAAGTTTCTGTCATCCAAGGACATATCGAACAACAAATTGATGACAGGGTTTCTGCAGTTGCCAAAGAAGTTGATACCTTAAAGAAATTCGTAGTGACGGCAGGGAGCAATAGTGATGGTTTTAAATTCTTACCCATGGCTGCTCGTCCCTCACTGAAGCTATCTATGTATGATGGGAAGATTGCTTGGCAAGTTTATAAGACACAATTTTCAGTAGTGGCGAAAGCAGATGGATGGGATTCCCAGCTAAGGCCTGTCATCTTGCCGCTTCTCTGAGAGTGGACGCAGTGGATATCCTGCAAACTCTTCCAGAAAATGAAAGGCTGGATTTCGAAATGCTATCCGGTGCATTGGAGCTATGCTTTGGCGAGAAGTGTTTAAAAGACTATAGTAGGCTTCCATTAAAATCCCGCCAACAGAAGCCCACCGAAACATTCCAAGAGCTCACCACGGTTGTTGAAAGACTGTTCTCATCTTGCCTTTATGTAGTGTCTGAGAGAAACAAAAGAAATGCTGTCCATGCAGTACTTCATCGATGGCATCTGGGATCCTGAAATACAGAAAGCTGTACGAATGGCGGATGTTAAAGATTTGAAAAGCAATCTAGTGTTCACCATAAAATTCGAGGCAGCCCAGCAAGCAACTGGTAGAGATCGGCACCCAGTTAGAGCTGTGCAAGTCCATGAGCCAGTGAATCAACTGATGGCTCATTTAGATGAATTATTCAGACAAGTCAATGCTTTGATGCGGAGTAGAAGTGAGAAGAAACTGGCTCTAAAGTGTTGGAAATGGGGTACTGAAGGACACATACGAGAGAACTGCGTAATACACCTGGGCACGGAAAATAAAATAGATGATTAAACGAGACAACTGAATGCCTTGAGATGGAATATCGGTGACAAGAAATCGACCTTGAAGTGTTGGAACTATGGTGTTGAAAGCCACATATAAAGGAAATACAGAACACCCCAGAGCACGGAAAATAAGACAAACAAGTTAAACAGATAATTAAATGCTATCAGACAAAAAAAGGAGTGACCAGAAACAAAAGTGCTGGAACTGCGGAGCTGAAGGCCACATACGAAGGAACTGCAGAACACCACAGGGCACAGAAATTAAGACCATTTTGCAGCAACGACAGAGGAAACAAATTAGTGACCATATCGAGGAATGAAGGTTGCCAGGTGATGAAAAACACCGTTTTCAAGCACTCAAGATTTCTGCAGCAGCAGTAATGGACTGTCTATCAATGTGCATATTGATGGAGTTCCTTGCAATATGATCATTGACTCAGGAGCTAATGTTACCATCATTCGGAAAGATTTCGCTTAACAGTTTAAAGATAAACTCATTTGGACGCCATCCTGTGTTATCCTTGAAACTGCGTCTTTTGATAAAATGGACATAGATGGGAAGTTAATCGTTAACATCACATATGGAAGTGCCGCCTATGGCAGAGATCACATATCCTTGCATACACAGATTGGACTTTTTAAGGAAATACAATTTTTCCTTGGACTTCAAAAACGACAAACTGCTTTCAGCATCAGAGAACGCAACTATCCATCATCAGAAGGCATCCTCACCTCGAAACGCTGAAGATGTGTCTGCAAGTCCCTGCTCAGAAAACTGCCGAAATCATACTAGGGTCGAAGAGAAACCCGAGACTACCAGCAATTCTCCATCCCAGATGCTGATCAGTCGTGATCTTCATCTGCCTAGTGGTCTCTTGCATCGTCACCCTCCAGATGGACCTTCATTGTCCAGGCCTGGTTTGAAGTAATGCACAATTTTGCGCGAAATTTAGTCAACGCAGTGAAAAGAAGATTAAGACCCGATACAACACGACATCTACTGAACATCAATTAATGAAGGAGACAAGCTATGGTTGGGGAATCTGATTCAAAGGAAAGAACTCTGTCCAGAACTACAGTCATCTTGGGATGGTCCATACACAGTCCTAAATAGGCTGAGTGATGTCTTGGTTCAGATCCATAAGTCATCGACATCTAAGCCTAAAGTCGTTCATTATGGCAGGTTAGCTCCTTACTATGGCCATAGCATGTAGTGTTTATAATTGTAAATAACTTTGCAAATAGTATAAGACCATGGTCCTTTTTGATTCTAAATTTGATTTGTATTTAGCATTTGATAGTATTTGATTTGTTGAAAGTTACTTATTGCAATTATTGCTTATGTTGTTATTGTAATGTAAATGTTTATTATTGCAATGATGCCTTAGTTGTAAGTTCGGCTTCGTGTCCAGCGATTGTACTGCCTGGGACATGCAGTCCTTGGGAAAGGTTCAGTGTTACGGATTTTGTATTTATTTAACTGTCTTTAGTAGAATTGTAATCAAATTGTTTTATTTTCCCGTGCAATGCAGCGCATGATGAATTCTAAGAGAAAGCTACACCGGAAAAGTAAAAATACAAGAGCGTGTGCATTTAACATTTACAAAATAGATATCTCATAATTGCTGTTTCTATCCAGAAAATAGATTTTACCAGAATATTGTCGTGAATGATTAAAAAGCTTATAAAAGCCAGATTAAAACATCTCAACTCAATTGTTGTTGTTGTTGTTTTAGCAAACCGTATTGTTTACTTAGTGCTGTTATTTGATTGTAGCGAATTCGCTGTGAGATCGAATTAACTTTCTCTGTATTTTGAATTGAGTTGTATTCAATGTTTCAGTAGTGCGAAATATAACTGCTGTGAGATACTGTGATATTGTAGGAATTTCTCTGAGGAAATATTTCAGCATTGTGTTTTATTTCTTATGAAAAGAATAAATTTTATTAACTTTTTATCGACTTGTGCATTCAATCCATTACGAACCCGTGCGCTCGCAACAGTATTAAAGTATTACCTATTAGTACGGCAACGTATGCGCTATTAGTATGGCAAAAGTATTAGCTATGGCATTAGATGTTTAGTAAATATGTGATGTTGCCCTCTGTATGTTAAGGATACTATAGCATTATAAAAATAATTGTTAAGAACGTCTTGTAAGAGTGTAATGCATTCTGGAGAAAACAGTTTTGTTAGTGAAAGTTACTACTATTCTCTGTAAACAATATGTGTTTTATCTGAAAACAGTGGGCTTCCATCTGGAGAATTCACTTTCAGTGCGCTTAAAGTCATTGATCTACTTGGATATTATTTTAAACATCCCACCAGTAGGTGAGTGGTTAAGACTGCTGAATGCTGGGTCAGAACCCAGGCAGATGGGCCAGCTGTATGATAGGTTTTTGTGGTTTCCCCCTGTGCAATGTGAATACAAGCCAGATTCCCTTAGAAATTCCCACATGAAGGTATCTCTCTCTCTTTAGGCAGATAGCTGTCATGTGCTTTGCCATTTTCAAATAAGCTAGACATTTTACTCAGAGAATGGCAACTCATTTGAGCCACATGCTTGCATATTATTTAATAAATCTGTAATCCCATAGTTTGCATTATATGCATTAATTTTGAATGCTTGCTAACTTTGTGTCAGAAATAATTTAAATAATGTTACAAAGAAGTCACATGCTTGATTCTGTAAATTAGCGAGTAGTTAGTTGAATCAGAATGAATCTGACATACAGAAATGACAAGATAACTGGGTGTTAGTTCCAGCAGTATCCTCAGACAGTGGCCTAATCTCCATAGCAAATTTATGGTCTTAAGACTGCCAACCTTCAGTTGTCAATGAGTTGCAGCTTGTTTGATGGCATTTTCTGGCCTTTCAACGTGAGGGAAAAAGCATACGCCTCTCTGCTTACTAATGATCATTTCATACAGACTGTATCTGTTTCTGCTGCAAGAAAAAAGCTTTATATAACAGAAGACTTGTTTCTTTTTTATTCATTATTTTTAACAAAGTAGTTTCTGTAAATTGAGCATGAAATTATCATATGGAGTAGAAACATTGAAGCTGATTCTAATTCATAGATGTGAGCAGGTTACTCTATAGTATGATTTGCATTACATCATGTCATCTGGAGAAAGGTGTGAACATGATACAGCTAATCCATCGTTTTAGAATAGTGCACTTAACAAAGCTAACAGTAATCTTTTTGAACGACCATACTAACCTTTGCGTATCGGTGGTAATATTCTGTAGTATTTTGCAGTATCTCGCTTGATAAAGTATATCATACCATATGCTGCTGTAGTATATGATTTGTTTCTTTTAATTGTTAATAATCCCTGTCTTCATAGAGCACCTGTAGTTAACTGACATCTTGCAGATGAGTGCAATCTACAGTAAAATATTCACTGATGAGCGAGTAATCATAATTTGTATAATTTAGAGATACTTCTACACAAAACTTCTGTCCTTGATTACCTTCAATAAACTTGGGATGGTACATTGATTAGTTATCTAGATAAACTTTAGGTTGGAATGCACAAATATGTTTTAGCAATTAATTCGTGTTATATATTGCTAATATGTATTTGTATGAAGAATGATAAATACCTAAAATTTGTCTTTCAGGCATTTGTAATTTCTCTTCATTTGTAATTTTTCTTAGTCTTATTAGTCTTTCCATTCCTTATGGAACATCAGTTGTCCAAAAAACTTTTTCAGCATTGTAAATTAATTTTTAATCCCATAAAGCGTGAGTTCTTTAAAATAATATCAGAATGCAAGGACATAGGATCCAGATCACACTACTGTATGTGTCTATCAGCTCAGGCTAGAACAAGTCACTAAAATATTTAGCTGAATGAAGAATGTTAATAACTCTTTCACTATGAAGGGAAATTGTACAGTTAATTTTTCCATATCAAACAGCTGAAGTGGAGTTTAAACATGACATTCTGCAGTAGTGGAGAAAAACCATTCATCATAAAAAGCTCATCAGAGGAAGGAGAAACAGTTGTGTCATCGCAAGAATGCACAGTTACAGTGTCCTGAAGTTGCAATACTTTTTGATGGAAACAAAATTTACAGTGGCACCCATTTCGTTACTAGCCAAATTTTGAACCTTATGATAACTAAGAAAATTTTCTAGGTCCAAAGTAGAAGTTAGCAGTTTTAAGACAATAATCTGTTATTCAGGGTGAATGGCAGGTGGTACAAGGCATATTTGGATAAAAAGACTTTCAGGAAAAATTACAGTCAATGTTTGGCTCTACTATATTATTGCAGTCCCATAATCTAAATTGCACCAAGATTATTGATAAATATCTCACATATGTTGCAAACTTTTGCCAAAAGACTGGCAATCTTAATCACAGCCCCTTGGAATCCACTCCTCATGAGAACAGTTCTGAAAAGGCTAATTCAATTTCTAGCATATATGCCATATTTTTTTGCAAAAATGTTAAAACTTTTGAAAGATGTTAAAGACTGCTGGCCGTCTGGCAATGTTTTATGGCATATGCTATTGATTTATCGGTAAGATTGGTGCCATTTAAATACCAGAAACCGTAATAATAAGGAAATACCATAAATTTTGTTCCTTGTTATGTTTATACATTTTTCTGTAGTGAAAAATAATTTTCATTACAGAATATTTACAGAATTGAATATGTACAGAATTGATTGTATGATGAAACTTAAAATCTTTTGGTGAAAATATCTCAGAAATTAAATCTGAATATGGTGTATGTCTACCCTAAACTGAACTGCTAACTTGGCACTTGCTCTGCAAGCTACCAATAAAGTTGTATACTTAAGCTGCAACAAACACAGGTACACCTTAGTCAATGTTCCACTTTATTTAATGTCATAAGAAGGGAAACAGAGCAACTCCATTTCTCTCTCAATAGTCCCACAAATGCTCAATAAGACTCCCCACTACCACCACCACCAAAAAAAAGTGCGTGTCAGAGAAACCATGCTGATATAAAAAAAATCTAGCTTTCTTACTTGTTTGTTAGTTGTTGAATATTTTCTTCCTCCACAGTATTTTGAGTTCCTCTAGTATTTTTTATCTAAATTGAGATTGAATATGTAATCTTGCTTGAGACATAGTTAAACCTATAATCCATTAAGTTTAATTTTAAACTATTTGTGTAATTGTATTATAAACACAATCAAGCACATTATTTAAATAGTCAACTTTTAATGTTTTTCGCTTGAAATTAGATGCCGTCCACATAATTTATCTACTCCAGAGGTACGCGCAAGTGGCCATTTTTATTCAGCTGGGTCGGTGATAAACACTGTCCTTTCACAAGTTGTGCAACTTCCAGTTGTTCCTACACCACAGACTGTTGATCAAGGTAATCAGCGGCCACCACCACCATTTCATTGTATTCTTATGGCTCCAACATCAGTTTCAACAAAGATAAATGAAGAGACTTTGACATATTTAAATCAAGGTAAGTTTTACTGTGTTTCCTCTGATTATATAATTAATAAATGAGATTGTTAAAATTGTGATTTCGTTATGGCCGTTAAAAGTATACTATAATCATTTATTATAATGTTTTAAATCATATTGCAGGAAACATCTGGATTGCAGCTGAAAAAAGCTAATGTTGTTCTTCCTTCAGATTTTTCCTTTTTGCAAATAAGACAAAAGGCACTGTTTATTTTTATTTGCAAAAACCATTACAAATGGTGGCAGACAGCTGATTAAAATTAGCATATTGCTGAAATTCAGTTTTCTTGTTTGGAATAAACTTAATATCATTTAAATAAATTTTTCATCAAATTTGAATTCCTCCCTTCCTATAAGCTTTTAAAACATTGATTTAGTTCCTTTTGTTTCTTTGATTAGTATTTCATTATCAGTGGCTGACATGCATGGAACTTATTTTTTAAAGCCTGATTTTTAACTTTTTATACTTAAACATATATGAATAATTTATAAAGTTTCTTTAATTGTAAATGCTGTTTTCTTTCTTTGAGAGCCTTTCTGTCAGTCTTACTGTAAAATAAACATTGTTGAAAACTTTATGCACCTGGATCTTAATTTATTTTTATGAGATGAAAAATTTTCTAATACTATAAACTTCGCTGTTGTTTTCATCAGGATTTTTCTACTTTCATTGCTAGCATGTAGAATTCTTTGTACATTGTATAGCATATTATAGTTTCAGAATATATCGTCTTTTTGTAGAATGCAATCTGTTGAGAACATACAGTAACTGTTTTAATACTTCTACTAGTGACAGAATTGTATTATTGAAAACAAATGTCAAGAATGCAATTTTAAATAATTTTAGTAACCTAAGAGGCATTTTATTGTTATGGTTTCAGTTTGAGGAATAACATTCTCTTTGTTTAAACATTGAAATTTTTAATGACTCAGAGTTAATTTAATATCATTCAAATTTTCATTCTTGAGCACTTGTGTCACTATATTTTTGGTAAAGTTAGATTACTTAAGGTTTGAAAATTTTATGTTAATTATCCAATGCATAACAATAGGCTGATAGCCTGCAGGGCTTTGCCATAATCACATAAACTATTTAAATCAGCCAATGCATAACAAAACTACACATGTATGAAAGTCTTTATTCTAATGCCATTGTTTTTATTTTTAACTACTGCATGCAAGTTGCTGTCTTAACGATAATAAAGCAAAGCTTTTTGAATTTCTTTTTAAATTTCCGCTTATGTTTCTTATGTTCTCAAACTTGTAAATATTTATACTTTCTTAATATAGTTTTTATAACTAACTTTCGTCGGGAAAAGCAAAATTTGTTAAAACCGATTCAAGCACATTTTTCTTAATTTTTTTAATAATGGTTTATTTCTCATTTTCATAATAGATGCAAATTGTCTTGTATTTCATGAAACATAATTAAATTGAGCAAAAATGTTATTTTTATATTCAACTAAATAAATATTTTTTAAATCTAGTTTGGCATGTTCAGTATCCTTTCTTTCTTTTCATTGCTTCTTCGTGTTAATATGCAATGCTAATTTTGCATTATAAAAACATGTAGTTATAATATTAAATATCTAAGCTTGAAAAATAAAAATGTGTAGACTTCAGTATTTTTGTAAAAATAAAAGTTAACTGAATAGTTACTTTAAATTAAATTAATATTTGTAAGTAATAAAAAAGATAGTTTGGAAAGACAAAAGTTTTAAATTCTGAGCAAATCTTGAATGTCAGTACTGTATTTATTGAATTATGGGCAGGTATTTCAAACTGTAATTAAACTGCTATGCATACGAAATATGCAAATGGGAAAATGAGGGATAATTTTTTTTTTTAAGAATGTAATCTTTTTCAGCTAAAAATTGCTTTTCATACTTTGAACACTGTGGGCAGGAACAATGTATTTTTATACATCTATATAATATATACTTTAGTATTTTAGGTATTTATTTTATTTTTGTTTATTATTTTTTTTATCATCACAGCCGCATTCTATGCATGCACAGCATGGTAATGTTAGATAATAAGTAACTGAAGTATTTCTGCGATCTTAACTATAAATGGGTGTAAATTAAGTTGTTGAGGTTAAAACTGATAAATTTCGTTTTCATTTCATGTATCCAACTGAACATCTGCACCAGTAACAGTGGAAGACAGCAACCATTCTTGATGAAATCCAACCTCACTCATGTGTGCTTGATTCTCCTTTTCAAGTAGTTGTTCTGCCCCAATTAGAAATGTGTAGTTTTAGCAGTGCACATTCGGTGATGAACGAAATACTTTCTTTTCATCACAGTAACAGTGTGTAATTTGTCTCATTTTCATGAATGGAACTCTTTCCTTGAATCTGCTAGTATGGCATACTTATCCCTAGTTGTGTTTCATTTTGTCAGGAAGAGTAGTGTTTGTATAATATTTATACAGCTTGGTGTTTGTGAGTCTTTTGAATAAAAGTTTTAAATTATGGATTTACTTGCAGTTTATGAATGAAGTAATTTTGAAGCTTTCTTATCAGATATTTTTAGTCTGTTTTGTGTTTTATATGTATGAAATGTTATGGCAAAGTATGAATTCGAATCCATGTATTCTAATTTTTCTTTGGTTAAATATTTCGGGTGTTATTTACCATCCCTGGAAGTTTATTTGTTGCCTGAAAAAGTTAATTTAGCCTCCATTACTGAGAATGCATGTGAGAGTGAGCGTGAAGATATACTTGATGATGAACTGAGTGAATATTGGTAGGAAGTGAATGCTTTTTTTAGCCTTTTTTTTTTCATACAAATTTAATCTTTTGTACCCTGTAAGGAATTTTCTTATTTGCTGTTAAGGCTTCTTTAGCTGAATAGATTTAAAATTAGGTTAGTAGTTGTATTAAACAAATATTTTGGTATCAGAAGTGTTCTCGGTAATTTTTGAAATACCTGGTTATTTCTCTTGTTGCTTATTTTCAATGAAATTGGGAGATAAGCACAGCATGAGCTAAGAGGTACATATGATCAGAGGGATTTTCATAGTCCTGTTGCAGAGCATATGGTCTCTGTCATAGGTGCAACAATTTACTTCCATTTGATGTGATGTACAAGGAATTGGAATTTATATAGGATCTTGGACAAAAGGGCTACAACATTTGACCATTCAGCTGTGCCATTTAAAATAGATTTCAAGAGACAGTAAGTAATCTACGATAGATCGGAAATTTTTTATCGGAAAATTTTGGACAGATATCTTGGTACAGCAGGAAAAATAAAGAACAGGACATGTTTTTATTATTATAAATTAAATCATAATTCTTAAATAAAGTATAACTGAAAATTCTTGAAAGGATTTTATTGCTTTCAACCTGTAGTTTTTTTTTTAACATGATTATAAATAAATCCATTGAATGAGAATATATACATACACACACACACATGCACACCAATTTACAAAAAGAATTACTAAATTGAAGATGTTGGAACATTGTCAACTTTTACATTTTGCGAAACTATTTCATGTAAGTCATTATTTTAAAAAAATACCGAATTTAATATTCCTTCATCTGAGCATGGCTTTAAATGCCTGTTATTCTTACTGTCATCTGAAGTGCTTATTTTTTTTACACTGAGGGTAAACTATTTTAATATATTACTCTATTAAATATTCAGAATTTTTACATTTCTATAATTAGCATATAGTCTCGCATAATTTTCCCCCTAGCATTTAAGTGCCAAGTTCTGGAAATTTAAATTGTTGCATAACTTTCCCTTTCATCAGTATGTTCAGAGAATGAGGTCCCCTACATTTTAAAATGGATTTGTCCATGGAGAGATGGTTTTGTAGTAATTGTTTTTGAAAGACAATCCATTGCAAACTATCTGCAAAGGTCATGCCAATCATTTTCCATCTAAATATTGAACTTTGTGCCTGCCTCGTATAAGATCCAACCAATCACAGCAAAGCAAACATGGACCAATATTCATTCTAAGATTTCACTCAGTCAACTTCACGTTCGCCTTTACTAATTATTTATGGATGGTTTGAGACTTAAGGAGTAGTAGAGACAGCGATAAGAACAGGCAAGCTTCAAATTACAGGGAAGTAGAAATGAAGATATCTTGTTAGATAGTGTAATGTTAATATAAACTGTTGATTCCTATTGGAATGTAGGTTTCTTTTTTTAAAAAAAAATTTTTTTGATAATCGCCTGTAGTTATCCATGACTACATTTCATTTGTTATGTTCTTGTAACTGTGTCCTTCGGAAATTAAAATTATTTGTATTGTTAATAATTTTCCCCTTTCAATTTTTGGAAGGTAAAAATTAGCAAAAAGGGGGGGGAATACAGTAGTTGTGAAAATTTGAAACTTTTATTTGTCCCTTATTTCAGGGTGTTTTGAATATTAAATTTTTGCTTTAGTAAAGTGCAAAATTGCTGTTGTATCCCTTGCTAGCAACACGTTTTTAGAGATTTGCTGTACAAGAAATAATACAGTTTTTATTAGTATGTGTAAGTACAAATATTTGTGCAAGGTATATATTTTTTTCAAATTGAAAATAAGGGATATTGATTTAATTATTGTTAATCTGATATATACATTAAACTGTCAATCTTTTTCCTGTTTAAATTTATTCTTTTATCTTTAATTGAGTCAAATTTGTAGTCTTGTCTATGTAATTAATGTTAGTTTATATTACAGTTTGTATGGGATATTGCATGAACTTCTTAGTTTCCTTTATATATTACAACAACTTTTTTTAAGATTCGTTAATTACACCTTATTACGTGTTTCTGCATAATAATGCTTCACTTAAAAAATTTTGTTTGTCTTTACTTTAATTTGCACAGTGCACAAGAATCTCTTCCTGAACACAGCTAACTTTGCCTTACTGCATCAGACTTTTACACTGCTCGATATTGAAAATGCAACACCAAAAAGGAGTGGTCAGAAAGTGATGAAATTTGGAGAAAAGACAGCAAGCAGCAATAAGTGATCTTTATTTCAAAGTGATAGTCAGAATACAGAGCGAGAACGGCGTCTGCTCAGTAGGATGTAGGACCACCGCGAACAGCGATGCACGAAGAAACACGTCTAGGCATAGAGCCAATAAGAGTGTGGTTGGTGTCCTGAGGGATGGCTCTCAATTCCCTTTCAATCATTTGCCACAGTTCGTCTTCTGAACGAGTCTGCAAACGGCGTCGAATCACATCCCACACATATTAGATTGGTGACAGGTCAGGAGAGTACGGTGGCCAGGGAAGCATCTGTATACCTTGCAGAGCATGGTGGCAGAT
Organism: Stegodyphus mimosarum; assembly: GCA_000611955.2. Lineage (NCBI taxonomy): Eukaryota > Metazoa > Arthropoda > Arachnida > Araneae > Eresidae > Stegodyphus > Stegodyphus mimosarum. The sequence goes on along the minus strand of KK118074.1, from coordinate 965,177 downwards.
GCGAGCACTGTGTAGTCAGGCGTTATCCTGAAATTATTGAAAAATTTAGGTAGCCTAGGCAATAGCGCCCCAAACCATTATGCCACGTTGTCGCGCGGTGGGGCGTTCCAGAGATACTGCCGGATTAGATCTGTCTCCACGTCGACGCCACACACGTATGCGGCGACTGTCACTGGATAAACAGAAGCGTGACTCATCTGAAAACACGACGTTTCGCCATTCTGTCATCCACATCGCTCCAGTCCGGCAACATTCTAAACGTTGGCGTCTATGCTGTGGGGTCAACGGGAGTCTTCTTAACGGACGCCTTGAGTGCAGGTCATGTTCAGCCAATCGACAGGAAATGGTTCTCGTAAATACTTGAACATCCAGGGTATCTTGCACATGTTGCGGAATCGCGGTACAAGTGACTTGCGGGACCGCCACAGCTTGTCGGCGGATGCGTCGATCCACGCGTGCTGACGTCACTCTGGCTGCACCTGCACCCTCCTTTTTCCCACATTCCCTTGCTCCAACCATGTTCGCCATAGCCGATGCACCGTGCTCGCATCCATGTGGGTATCAGCTGCGATTTGACGTAAGGACCAACCCGCCCTTCTCAGTCCGATCACCATACCCCTCGTAAAATCGTCTATCTGCTGGAAGTGTCTTCGTTGACTGCGGCCTGACATTATCTCCTATTACACGTATCCTCCGGGACAAAAACCAACTTTCTTCGATAATTCGTCTGGCAGAAATAACGACACGAATATTGCCCATTCTGCACGTTCCTTCCCTTATATCTTACTGCACGTGCGTCAGAGAGCTGCGCATTTCACATCATTCGCATAACTCAGTGACGTGCGTCTACTATAAAATTTGCATAAATTTCTAACCACTCCTTCTCGGTGTTGCATTTTCAATGTTGAGCAGTGTATCTGGTAGAAGCACATCATTGACTAAATATGGAAAGTTCATCAATGTATTTTATTTTGGGGGAATAAGCAGGGTGAGTGCATGAGGTTTGGGGCTGTTTCCCGTTTTACAATGTGAAAATGAGCCAAATTTCCTTAGAAGTTTTTCATGAAGACATCTTTTCAAAGATAGATAACTTTTAGTTATTGTTCTATAATTAATCAGTGTGTGAAAATCCAGTTTTAGGTCATGATTACTTCATGAAAATATCTATTTATGCATCTGATAAATAAAAGTGCTGTAAAATGAGTAAATGTAAATGAGAGAAGGATAAAATTGGCAAAAATTTGTGAACTGCTAACCGTGGATTGCTTCACTTCGGCATTACGTATGCATCATAAGCTGACTTAAGGAAGTAATGCTAGCCATACAAATGAAGAATTTTATGAATAAAAGTGCTTAACAGATTTTCTAAATATCAGGTTAAGTGAAATGCAATATGTAGTTAAGTTTCTTGGTTGCAGTGAAAAAAACAAGTGAAATTTTTAATAATGTTTTCCGTTTTTTCGCCAAATGAAATTTTTAATAACGTTTGGCTTTTTAATAGCATTTGGAAATCTTTCATGCATTGTATAAAACTTACATATAACATTTGTACCTGATTGTGAATAATCTCGGTTAGTTTCCATAAATAACATTATTTCTGCTTCATATTTTACATTTTAATGATGGTGAATGCCAGCTGGCATTTAATGTGAATAGGAGCATTTCTAAAAAACTTAAGAAGTGATTAATAATTTTTTTTTGTTATTTAATTACTAAATTGAGGTCTTGATTCAAATTAGGAATGCACATGTTTTGAGAGAGCCAGAGTGTTTGTCACAGTGTTATTATTTCACAAAAAACAAAAAAAAAAAAATACCAATTGTCATTCTGCATAGATAACCTCAGTTTTATTTAGTTTCGGTCATATATCTCAGCTAAGAAAGGAAACAGAACACAAAACAAATGCCTTAAGAATATAAATGGAGGACTGCCTTAAGGAAAGTTGACTCTTGCCCATGACTTTTATGAGGAAAATCTATGCAGCCATCCCATTCAATTACCGGAATCTAACCCAGACAATTTTGCCACTGTTAACTTGTCTTATCCAGTGAGCCACTGGCAGTTTGTATATGTGCATATCTAAGGATATATTATGTACATTCATAGTATAAAATTCGCTTAAAGTGACAGGGTTTTCAAAATTGTCATTTTATAAAGTTATTTTCTTTGATGAAATGGAATAAACTTTTATATTTTATTTCATCATAATAAACATACTAAAATTTATCTGTTAAAAGTAAGTGACTTAAAAAAATCAGAACTATACTCGTGGGGAAGTTAGAACATTAAAAAAAACTGGAGTGATCAAATTACTCTTTTCGTGTTTTTTTTTTTATACTGAGCATTGTTTTAGAAACCAGTATACCACATTTGGTAATTTATTGCTGTTTTATTAACCTTAGCATAAAACATTTGATCTGGCTTATTGCTTTACAGTCACATGTTATTTTTTGCAGATGCTTGAGGTTCAAAGATAGATTTCATATACACTCTGCATTATATTAGTTAGTTTATATATCTTTTATTTCAGTTTCAGAAAGATCTTTAATAAATATTTTTTAAGTCCACTGGTCATTGTTTGATTTTTTAGTAGAGGTTCCAAAATCTAAACATTTGAATTTGTATCAAAAGATTAAACATTTTTTGAAGTTTGCTGTAACAAATTGGTCAGAGGAATCAGTTGATGTGAAGAAAGTTCAGTGAACTCGGTTCTGATATCAAAATATGTGTTAATGAGAAATTTTATAAAATTGAACAAATCTAGAATTTAACGGTTTATGTATGTAGTACATTCATCCATTTTTAGTAACTCCTTATAACTATGCAGAAAAGTTTTGATCTGGAAAAGTATATTTAACAGCAAATAAATTATATTGCAGTGAGATGTGTGCATTACTTAGTTAAATGCACATTTCTTGTACCTTTCTGAATGCTTTGAGTGTAATATTACTCTGTGCACAAAAAGGCTTAGAAATACCTTTGTAGAGAATGTTACATATTCTGCAGTGTTTGTTGATTTAATGTCATCGCACCAGTTATTCAGACTTGTATGTATTCTTGGTACCTAAAACGTTTTCATTAAACTTTGTAATCAATGTGCTTTTGAAATGTTTTGCATGAGAAATGTGCATAAAATTAGAACTTTTTAATGTAAGTGTAAGAAATCAGAAATAGTACAAATGAAAATGCACAAAGAAGTTTAATTTTTTGCTGAAAACATTCTGAATATTTTTAACACATTTCCTCTGCAATAGTTACACTTTCCGTCATGTTTTCGATTTTCTTTTTTGTTGATGTGGTCATATATGAACAATAATAATTTTATGCATATGATTGGAGCTTTTGCTCATCTCTGCCATGAAAAGTTGAAGAAATATTATTATCATTCAACTTAATTCATTTTTCATTTTATCGATTAGCAATGCTAATTTATACTTATTTTTCATAAAAATTGTGATTTATAGTATAATTTTTTGCCTTAAATTCTATTATATGGTTATATTATTACATCATCACATGTCATTTTAATATTGAAATGCATTTCAGTATTTACGGCTCCATTATCTAAATATGGTTGTACGGGAAAAGATCAGAAGCTCCCAACCAGGGGTAACAACATTCTAGAACACTCGAAATAATACTTTCATTTTTTGTTAAAAATAAATTAAGTAATTGTTTAAAAATAACATGCACAAAATTCCTACACATGCAACTTAACATTCCTACACGTGCGTTGATAACACATTTGCATGTTGTAAACGTCGTGTCAGTGTGAGACGTGTATATGAAGAAATTTGGATCATTTGGAAATATTGTCAGCATCATTTGAGAGTATGCGAACTGAAAATTTTGGAAACAGGGATGATAAACCTCTTTCAGTTTGGGTAACATGTTGGATGATGAAGAAGTGATGGAAGAGTTTTAGAACTGCTCACAAATTTTATTCTTGAAATACAGCTTGAAAGCAATACTTTGGAACAGTATTTATGTTCAGCAATGTTCTTAAAACTTGGTGCAAAAGCACTGACTGTGCTTATCGCATTTGCGACAACATAATGAGTCTAGATTTAGTGCACCTTTGTCAATCAAAACAAAATTCAGAAATCGCTTGGATGCACTTTTTTTTTAAGCGGGAGACTTTGAAAATGAGCAATGTCCTCGCTGGGTCTCGAACCCTGGACCTCTCGTATATGTGCTGAGTGTGCTATCGTTACGCCTGGAAGCAGGGAGAAAATACCTTATATACTTCCTCTTTAAAAGAGCGACTGGAGATTAGGGGACCCAATCGCCATATCCAAACGTCATCAGTTTGATTTAAATTCTTTCCTTCCACAATTATATTTTTTATCTAATCATTTATCTCCCCCCCTGAAATGGATTTTTCACGATTTGGGATTTGCAAGATATGAACAAGTGTGTATCTTAATAGTAGTTCACTTCTTAGTTCATCACCAAGTATCTGTACCAAGAAAAATTGCGTTTGAATAACTTCCTCATTAAATTAAAATGTGTCCCGAAGCCGAAATCGCAATATTTTTTGTATTTAAAACATATTAAAAATTTCGCCCTTCCATTCGATTGAAGCATTGTCGTCGCAATGAAGGATTTATAACCAGATGTTTAAATTGCACCAGAGCCCGGTTCCAGCAATTTTCGATATTTTAGATAAATCGTAATATCAACCTGAGCGCATCAGAGCCCAAAGAAGACCCGCTTCGACACTTACCTTATGGAACTGAACCACAAGTTTAGCGGAAAACGCTTTTGATCTCGTAAAAAGTTTATTGTAGTAATAAATAAGTGAACAAAATTTATTCTAACTGCTGAATGCGGACCTGTATTTTCCTGGGAAACACATCTTTGGACGCAAGTGAGATTTTAAGGAAAGAAAAGTTCCACGTTCAAAACCTTATTCTTCAGGAAATGCAATAAAATTATGAGAGCTGGTTTGAAGCACTCTTAATTTTTCCTTTTCGGAAAGTACTAGAAGTGTTAGCCATGCTGCCATATCCACTGATCAAGGATCGGCAGTTTCGGTTACTCACGATTTACAGTGGAATGGGGAAGGGAAACTGTTTTTATGTTCCTAAATGCGCTCCAACTTGCAGTGAGCTAAACATAGTGAAGTAATAAGATAAACAGCCTAAATACGTCCAATACTAGGGATTACTTACGGTAAACAGCAACCAATACGTTACGTTTACTAGGACTGTCTGCTTAATGGGAGGATTGCCTTTTCTTTATGTTTCTCAGAAACATAAAGAAATTGGTTCATACTCAAAATAAGAAATTGTTTCATATTCATATTACAGATAAAGAAATCAATGAAAACATCCATGCAGTCAACTTGTTTGCTAAGATTTGAATGTGGGTTAAATTATCAGTGTTCATCATTCTTAGCCACTTGGTAAGTGTTGAGCATATCAATAATTATAAATAATTAATTAAATATGAAAACAAAGAGATGTGAAAAATCTTCCTGACGTGTCCTTTGAGTTTCCCCACTTGTTATCATCTGACAGCTTTGAGACATATGCTCCTTAAAGTTTGTTTTCTGAAGCACAAGAAAATTTGCTTTTCCATCCCCATTGCATTGCATTGCACTCTCTTAAGGTAGAGTTCTTCTATGCGGATTCTTAAATTTTTTTATTGCTATATTAGTTTGTTTTTGAAATTTTAACAAGGGGAGGATCCATGAATTAAAAGGTTACATAGTTAAAACTGTACGTAATGTAATTTCAAAACTCATAATATCTTCATAATGATAAAAAAAAATGTGCTGCTATCCGAAGCTTAATATAACATTTATTTTATTTATTTTCTTATTGTTACGTCTGTAATATATAAGCGATCCTCCTCTTTGGTATATTTCCTGTTGTTCTTGTGATGCAAGTCAAAATTTTTAAAGTATGTCGTTACTTATGTAAGTACTTTTCCGTACTACATATCTTCATGTATGCGTGTTTATGTAAAATAGGCGCCGCTTAAAGTGATCACGCTTTTTCGCGGCTGTTGTAATAACATAAACCGAATGATAGCATTAAATTTCGAGAAACACTATCGTGCAAAATTGTTTACAAAGTTTAATTAGTTCATTGACTATGTATTAGAAATATAGAAATCTATGCTTTGATGAGATTTTAATAAGAAGTAAAAGCTAAAAAATTACACTGGATTTTATGAAGTCATTGTGGAAGATTTTGTTCACAAAGTGCTCATATTCACTATGTTCCTCGAAATTGTCTCTCCAATGTTATATTCTTAATTTAAATAAAAAGCACTTCTTACTTATGCAGTATAAGTAAATTTATCTTTCACCATCGTCATATTTAGAAAGTTCTTACATGTTGTTGCTTCAGTCTGCCTGGAGAAGTGGTTGTGTCTGCCATTAGCTCTGAAACCTGCATATCCCTCAGTAACCACGAAAACTTTAAATGTCTCACAGTTCTAGTTAGCTGGAGATACTGCTTCCCTCCTCAACTTTCTGCATTTAATCATTGTTTTAAGGCTGCCATGCTTAAAGCAGTTCCTTATTGGATTTTCTGAAACATGGGCTCAGAACTTGTATTCAGCAGATGCAGCGCACCGAGGAGTTTGTATTTTCATTTGCATCCATACTTACTATGTTATCAGGGTCGGTGTACCCCCCTCCCGCCAAAAAAAAAAAACCCGAGCAGCAAAATTTATAGAATTTAGAGAAGGCGCTGGGCTGCAAAATTTAGAAGCGGCCACGGTGTTAGAGTTCTAGGACCTGCAGAAATTGCACCAGACGGCAGAATGCTTAGTGCTCGCCTTGCATGTTATAAAGAATTCTACTGACATCATTGCGATGATATCTTTTCATCGCTTTGTTAATTCATTGATTTTACAGCTGAATTACGGACATGGTATTTTCTGCAAAGAATATAGCTTCAGTATATTTAAAGAAACATGTCTTCTCTGCAGTCGCTGAACTGAAGAGTAAACATTTTCAATTCATTGCCCCATTTTTCCAAATCCATTCATTAAAACTTGTGGCCTTCGTCGTCGAATTGTAGTTTCGCGACTGGACTAACAACACAGCATTTGCAGGAAGTGTTACCCTTCTGCTTTCATCTCAAGAAAACTGCTACGGTAAGTCTTCGTTGCTTAGTGGCAGAGTGTGGAGAACATGCTTTCTTGGAAACAGTGCGTGCAGCGATTGATTCCGACGATTTTGAGGTGAGTGACAAACACATCCTGGTCAGCCGAAAAAGTTTGACTATGGACAGTTAGAGGCATTACTAGTAGAGGATTCATCGCAACCGCTTATTCAGTTGTCTGAAACAGTAAATGTGGATCCTTCAGCTATTAGTAAGTGTTTAAAAGCAGTGGGGGTGATTCAGAAGTTGAGAAGCTGGTTACCACATGAATTGACAGAGAGAGATTTTGCGAAGCGCTTAACTATTTGTGAAGTGTTGCTTCAAAGACAAAAACAGAACTCATTTTTGCATGAAATCATGGCGTCGAACCGTCAACATCAACATCAAGAATGGATCTTCGTGGCGAAAAGATTATGCTCTGCATTTGGTGTGGTTGTACCATAAGCTACTGTAACCGGGGCACACAGTGTCTGCTGAACTCTACAAAGCACAATTACTTAAATTGAATTGCGCACTTAAAGACAAACGCTTGCAGTATGTTCAGAGACATGACAAAGTGATTCTGCTTCATGGCAATGCCAGTCCACGTGCTACAGACCAAGTGAAGGAAACCTTGAAGGGACTTCGATGAAGTGTCTTAATCCACCCGCCATATTCACTAAACGTCGTCCCTTCCTGTTATCATTCAGCATAGCCTTTCTGAACAACACTTTACATCTTTTAAAAATCTCTAAAACTGACTCCATGAGTGGATCACCTCAAAAGAACCTGAATTTATTTATCGCGAAATCCATTCGTTACATTCGAAAAGTGGAAATGTTTGTAGCTGTCGAAGGACACTGCTTTTAGTAAATTATCTTATACCATTCTATTAAAATAAACATGTGTTTGCTGTCCAACAAACAGCAAGAATTATATGTATTTTTGTGTCTGTGTATGAATGTGTATTTTCTTCAGCAAATATGCCATTTTAACATGAACTTAATGTGTAATATCTCAAATTAGTAATTGAGAATGTTCATTTAGCATTCATTGTATTAATATTCTGTTAGAGAAGCAGTATTTGTACCTTAAAAAGCACTCATGTTTGTTTATTTGCGATTGCTGTTTCTCTGGATTTTTCATTCTTATTTTCGGAAAGAAATTTTTGAAACTTACATTCAGCAGATGCTACACCCCGAGGAGTTTGTATTTTTACTTGCATACATATTTGCAGTATTATCAGAGCCGGTGCGTCCGCACTGGGCGGCAGAATTTACAGGCGCGGGCTTTACGGCTGACTTAAGGTTCGGTTCATGTCAGTAAATGACGATAATTAATAACCATATATTGTATCTGTGGCTAAAAAAGAAAAAGCTCAGCTGTCCATGGTATTAATTGTAATTATTTTTAATGCCATACGTATTGTCAAAATGTTTTAGATTATGGGTAATAATGTGGAAATAATTGTATCTAAAGAAGTGTATTAATATTTCATTTAAAGCAATGTAGCAGTATTTTGATTTTATATACATGTACTTGAAGCGTTAAGTTGTATATAAGATTTTCTTTTCTTAATCATGAGTCTAAATATTTTATGTGAGGAAGTTTTTGGTAGGCTGTTTCTAAACTCATTTAAAAATGTGCCTTTTTTAAATCTATGGGAATAATGTTTCAAAGAAAAATGTATTTATCTTTGCTTTTAAAAATGTAGCATCTTTTTATCACCAAGTCTTGTAGGTGTCTAATATTTTTCTCTAAATGTTCATATATCTTTCCAGCATCTTATATAAAACAGCATGTACCATGAAACAAAGTAATACAGTGCTAGAAAATTATTTATTAGTCCTCTAATATTTTGAAGTGTAAACCTGAGGCAGATGATGTTGTTAAGGGAATTATTGAAGGTTGATGTGTATGCATGTATGTGTGTTTTATGTTAATAGAAATTTTACGTACTATTTGCACATAGAATTTATGATCAAACTGCTGGGGAATAGTGTTTGAAAGAAATGTAGCTATGCTTTTGAAAATACGCTTTGAAATTGCTTTTGAAAATTTTGAAAAAAATGTCTTCATGTTACAGAGATTACAGTTGTGAAATTTTAATTAGGAAAAAAAAAATTAATAGATGAAGGATTTTCCGTTTCATGGATACAGGTAACGAAGGGTCAGTGCCTTAACTTGAGAACATAGCTTATATTGTGAGAATTACAGACATAGCATATGAGAATCAGTAATATACAGAAGAATAGATATAGTACTTTAATTTCTAGAGGCATTAGGTTATACATTTTTGAAGCAGGAGAAATAAAAAATGAACAATGCCCTCGCTGGGACTCGAACCTGGACCTCTGGAATACGCGCCGAGTGTGCAACCATTACATCACGAAGGCATGCGTAAAGGAGGGAGAAAATACCTTACATACTTCCCCTTTTAGGGCAACTGGGGATTAGGGGACCCAATCGCTAAATCCTGGTGATGATGAAGTATTGTCCACTATATTTTTAGTTCGGTCACCACTGCTGAATCATTATTAGGTTATTGTGAAGTAGGAAGCGTAAAAAATATGCAATGCCCTCTCCGGGACTCGAACTTGGACTTCTCGAATACGCGCCAAGTGAGCTACCGTTACACCACGAAGGCATGCTTAAAGGAGAGAGAAAATACCTTATAAATTTATGCATTATAAGGCAAAATTTGTGTCTAAACGTAAATTGGATATTATTTGTCAACTCAAGAGACATTGAATGACTTATAAATATGCAATGAAATGGGAAAATAATGTACTTAGATCAAGATCACTGTAAAGAGAGGAAATAGACGTTGTACTATATGCAAATAAGAATAGCAGTGGAATTTTGAAATATTTGTTTTCTGTAATAAAATGGTTTTAAATAACAAATTTGGTATTTAAGCCTTTTTTATATGAAAGATTTCACCAAATTACTTTTGAGTTTTTGGAAGAGAGTTAAGTACTTCTGTTTTAACTTCATTAATTCCCCCCCCCCTCTCAGTCTCTCACATAGAAAGAGCATTCATGAAGCCGATGTATTATATTTTGTGTATTCAAGATAGGAATCACTGCTTGTTTCACCATTTTCACAGTGTACCCAGTGGTCTGTAAATTGACATTGATGAATATGTTTTATGAAAATTAGTCCATTTATAGAATACCATTCTGTTGTTAACAGCATTTCTTTTAAATACTCAATAATACAGAGCAAATGATTTCAGGTGTCTTTCAAACAGAAGTTCAAATTTTTAAAATCTGTTATAGATAATATTTGATGTCATTTCATTCCATGAATGTTTGACAAAATTCACAGCATCAGAAGAACTTCGAGATTTTTCATAGTCTGCAATTTCGTTTCCAGGTGCTTCAACATTCTAAATGATCGAATGTTCTTCACGTCCTGAAACTGTAGTTTACTTGAATAGTTTGGTGGTGGAGGAGGACTTCACTATTTCAGTTTTTGAAAGGAAGCTAACTTCTTTCTGTATGGGAAGAGGATTCATATGTGGTTTAAAGATGACTAGTAAACCTACTCACTTGTACGAAAAGTTATTTAAAAATTTGGAAATTTTGAACAGTCCATAAGGTTGAGATATTTTGCTTAGCTTTTGTTGGGAACATGGGGTAGGGGACTTTTTAATCTATATTCATTAAATTGGGATTAGACTATGTTTGGACATAACTCAAGTAGTTCACTTACTACCAAATAACCTTCTCATGTTGTAAAGCAAGGAGTTTGTTCATGCATAATTTCAGTTACAGTAGTCAATTTTTAATGTAAATTTAAAACAGGCATTTTTATTCGTTATTTTTCAGCTGTGTAATCCTTTCAAGAATATTACTTTTATGCTTTTGATTTAAGATATAAACAGTTAAGTGTCCAGTTTTTTATTTTTCTCAGGAAAAACCATATTTCTTTTAAGACTGTAAAGTTAACCACTTTTTAATCATTTAGAATTTATTGTAGTATTAATTTATGTGCCATCATGTTTGAATTTCTTTATGTCCCTTTCTTAGAAATTTGTCATTTTTAGATTTCATCTTAATTGAAATTGCTTAGTTATGTTTCATATTCTGTTGCCGTAAGTCTGATCTGTGAAAGATGGCAATTAATTTAAGACTTCATGTTTCAAATTCTTTGTTTCTAAAATAGTTTAAATAATGCATAATTCTAGCTAATCGTATTTAAGTACATGATTCAAATCTTACCTGAATTTTAAGTATGAATTTGTTATGTGGTAAGAAATTTGGTAGTATATTTTACTCAATAAACATGCACTTGTACTTGACAACAGCAGAATTTTTCTACTTTAATTTTTTTTCAACCATAAATCGGAAGTTTGGGTTTTTAATTCTGCTGTGGTTTTCTGAATACTGTTGTGTTTCAGATGGCTGGAAATTTCTAAGGACTGTATGATTTTTGTTCCACAAAATGGCCATCATACGAATATTTGGAAGAAAATACTTTGATGAAAATTATTGAAATAACCAGGGTAACATTCCTAATCCCTTTATATATACAGTAAAGAAATTCAAATGTGGGAACTAGATAATTTTAATGCAATTTAGTTATTTATTTTCTGCTACAGAAGCAGTTTCTCTCTTCCTCCATCTCCTTTTTTTCTGAATGTGCATAAAATAATATTCTATTCATCCTGTAATATGTTCATTTCTTGACATGTATGACATTTTTATCATTCAATAATAGCTAAATTATTATTATAAATATGAATGTGTATGTTTGATAACATATGAAAGAATACCTTAATGATGTCTGTGAAGGTTGCAGCAAATTTAGATTATTTAAATCTATGTCTCCTTTTCTCAGTCGGTTCCCTGAAATTTGATATTTTTAATAATACTGATAAATAATATGATTGATTTATTCTTATGAAATATTTGTTATACTTTTAAGATAAAAAAATTAAAATTTTAGTTAGCTGCTTTTCTTTTTTTTAAATATATTTTGTAGCTTCTATGGATGAATTAGTGAAACTGTTTCTGTATCAGATTAATCTTTTTCTTCTGACTTGTGAGTAATTTATGCTTTTGTGTTTACTTGTTATTCCTCTATTTTAAACTGTTGTTTTTATTATCTAAAAATTAAAATATCCATTTAGGTGTTATCATTAATTTCCTTTATTTTCACTTACCAAGGTTTAAAAAAGAGAAAAGCAAGGGAACATACTATCCCAGAGGGAAATACATATGAAATTTTGTTCGGAAATGCAGAAGTGCAAAATTTCTCACAAAACTATCTGTTATTACATTTGATAGCTTTCAGAATCGAGATTATGCTTAATTTATGCCAGTTTTCTCTCACAAGTTTTGTAAGTGCCTTTTGTTCAGAGTCACTTAATTACTAATTAAACATATATCCTTGTGTTTCCTGCCATACTGCAGTTCCATATTATTAGCAATTCTGTTAGTGCCAGCTGTTTTTAAATGGCCTGGAAGTTTGCTCATTGACTAATGTGAAAAAATCCCAAGGAAGAATTTGTTTTCCACTTTAGCTGTTATATATTAGATCTTTTATTTCACTTATTATATACTAATAATTATAATGGTTAAAAGCTAATTTTTTATTTTTATTAAGTACTTAACATTTCATCGTATAATTAGCAAAATGTGTGCAAAGTTATTCTGTATGTGTGAGCAAAATAAAATGCAAGTAAAATAGTTTTTAGCTACAAGTGCAAAATTGAGTTAAAGCTCTCTAGGTCTAATAAAATGTACTATAAGTGGCATTCTTTACGGTATTCAGTGCAGTTCTTAAATGTACCAAAAAGTGAAATTCCGTGCATTAATTATTGTTGTACTTGTTTGAATAATTTTAATACTTCGTTCTTAAAGTTGTCGGTCATTTGCATCATATTTTATCATGCATACAGGTATGAACGTTCTTTAGTTTTTTTATATTTTTAACTATAATTATTTCAGTTTAGCAGTACCAATATTTAAAACAAGAACAATTAATGCTTGAATGAATTATTTGAGAGATGAATACCATTTCTATATATGTTTTTAGGCATCTGTGATTATGTGGCAAAAGTAAGTAGTTCATCCGATTTAAGATTACATAGTATTCCAGAAGAAAAGAGCAAAAAATAATGCTTGGTACAACGTTCGACATTTCAGTCTTACCTGTGGACATTTCTTTCCTTTTAGGGCAGCCTTACGAAGTTAGAATAAAGAAAACTGGAAGCTTTCCATATGAAAAAAATATGATATTTAAAGTAAGTGTGTGATTTTTCTTTTCAGTTATATGAACGAATTTGTTTTTATTGTCTGAACAAAATTCTTTAATAAAAGGTGGAAGATGGATCTTGATAATTTACTGAATTTCTAGAATTTTCCATAGATACTAAATTATTTATTAAGAAAAACAATAAATGATTATTTCCTTAGTTATGAATTTCATAGTATAAATTTTGAAAGTACTGAGGATATATTTCTAGTTGTACTTTTAAGTGAATGGCAGATATACAAAATCGGTCTCATTAAAGTTCCAGAATTTTGCATATACTTTAAACTATTTAAGCACATTAAATGGATTTTTCCCTTATCTATGAGTTTCAATGTATAATTTTGAAAATACTGAGAGTATATGCTAGTTGTGTCTTCTAATAAATGGTTGGGTTATAAAATTGGCCACATTTTATGAAAATACTTAATGCAAGTGCTGCCAATAATTCCATAAAAATCATATGTAGTTTAAAGAAATATCCGTTGTACAGAAAGTCAGTTTTTCGCATTTCTGTACTTGTAATCTGATTTTGGTTTGAATTTTGAAAACACTTGTATTAACTTGAGTCATCTCAAATTAGTGCAGTGTTTTGGAATATTTTATGATAAGCAGCAAGAAGTTTCCAAATTTTACGTTAGTCCAGTGTGCAAATATTTGAACTCATATTAACTGTGTAAGAATTTAATCTGTTAAAACAAACAATAAAACAAAAAAGAGTGACATATTTAAAACATAAAATGAATGACCATTTATAATGATTATGATACCTATAGTTGTGTATCCTTCATTTTGAGTGGATATCAAAATTTTGCATTCATGTTCATTTACTGTCTCAGCTAATTAATATTTCTTCATATTCATTAGCTGCATCAATATTTCTTGAATTTCTGGTTAATTCAAATACTAATCTTCCTCTAATCAATAAAAGTTGATATTTATTTTTTCTCTGTTTCTTCTTATTAATAATATATAATTTGGCTATGAAGTAAAAATAGCATTAGTGTGGCCAAATGAATAATGAGAAGAATGTATTAAACATTCAAGTGAAGTCAATTTTTAAAATTTGAATTAAATAGGCGTTATAAATTCCATGTGTAGTTATGTTTTTATATGTATTTATTTCAATGTCTGACTATTAATCATCTATAATGCTTTAAAGTAGCCTATGAAAATTCTGAAAAGTTAACCCTCTGCCATATGCAACACCTGTCAAGTGGTTTGCGACACTGTCATTGTTTCTTATTAATTTAAGTATGTGTATTTAAATTTCTTTCCACGAGGAAGTAATGATTGATGGTTTTCCCCTTTCCATTTAATAATGGAATGGTGTTGCTTGTTGTTACAATAATAATAATAATGTTGCTTATTTTGCACTTAAAGAAATTTTAATATCATGCATTTCACAGTTCTTTGAATTATGGAATTTCAAATAATAAGCTGTTGCCAGAAATTTTTGTTCCAAAATATTTGCTTTTTTTTAATTCTTTATTCAAACCGTTCTAAAAGTATGTAAACATCCTGTTTATGGATGGATTAGAGCCTAACTAAAATAATAATAATAATAAAATAATAACTAAAATAAATATTTTGTGGTCCACAGATTAAGGAAACAATTCATAATTCTCAGGCAGCATGTTAAATAGTATGTGGGGCTTCTAATCTGGTGGATGAGCAGTGTCTTTGCTTACCTTTTTAAGCGAACAGAACAGCCATCTCAGCCCATATTTCTCAGGAGCTACAAAATTATCAATGTCAGCTTCAGTTTTGTGCAGGAAAGGTGTCATGTTCAAATTCACTTTGAAGAATAATTTCTGTTGTGCTTTAGATGTGGAAAGAACAAGGACATGCTATCACTCTTAATCTATGACAGATATCCTTATGATTGAAATAATGTTACGGATTAAATTTATATCTCACTAGATAAGGTTCCTAAGGAAAATATGAATCTTAATTAACATATTAATGTTGTAATGGTGCTTATTTTACCTTAATGCAATGTAACACGACATGCATTTATTTAGTAAAAGAATGCTCACCATCACTACTAGCTGGTCAAAAAGTATTGTTGAATCAGATCATGCAAATAAACCGCTCATCCAGATCTTCTGACTGAAAATCTTGTTCAGCATATATGGAATGTTCAATACAGTTGTTACTGTCAGTTTCTCATCTCAGATCATAAAGAATTTAAACAGCTTGCACAAGCCAATGTGACCAGTTTAGCTTCACTATCAACAGAATAAAATACAGTAGCTATAATGCAATTTAACTTGGTATTGAGATATTTTGACCATTTAACAAGTTTTTGCTGCCTTTTGTACGTAAATTTTTATAAGATATACATGTTTGATGTAAAAGTTTTTAAAAAATATCTTTAGTTTGTGATGCAATCGATATGTAACAGAATATCGCAAAAAATTTTCATTGCAATTTAAAATCTGTTTGTTATGATTTTTCTTGGAGCTATTCAATTCTGTTTGGTATGGGTGTAGTCTCATATTTTTAGAATATGTTTCCTGAAATAATTATCAATTCTATTTTTCTTAATATTCTAAATTTTTTAACTTTTCTAAATTCCGGTCTTGTATATCTTTTTTTAAATATCTTTCAGAGTGTCATACATGTAGGTTTTCAAGAACGCCGTTTACAGTTTATGGAAAAGGAGCAAATAAAAGAATGGCAGGCTCAAAGACATGGTGAAAGAATTCTTGAAATTGGTATGGTCCTTTATGTAATTTTGTGTGTGTGTGTATTTTTGAGATATATGCTTAAATTCTATACAAGTACATATGCGCCAAAAATGAATACAAAACTAATGACAGTACTACTTTATAGTGTAAAAGACTAAAGTATTTTCAAGTGTTGAATTTTAAGATTCAAAAATAGGAAAAATAAAAACTATATGCAGTGGCACTAAATCTATAACAGCAACACATAATATTTCATTTGTATGCAAAAGTTTTATTTTTAAATATAAATTTAATCAAGTCACAGAATGCATTTAAATAATCTTCAGAAATGAACAATTTAAAAGTTGCAGTCATTCAACATAGGCATCTGTGTGTAGAACAGCCAAAGAAACATGAATGGTGTGAGTCATAAGTTCTCTTCATTCATGTCAGCCAAGCGAATTTGGGTAATTCATAGTGCTCATTAATGAAGCTAAGAGTATTTCCGAATTTTTTGCACTGATATGTTTGTAAAACAACCATATGACACATTAATTTTGGCACTGCCTCTGATGTTTTTTTCTGTGTCATCTGAGGTTTCTAATGGATAAATTCTTACAATTTGTTTTTTAAATTTTCCAAGACGTGAAATGTTTTCTTCAACAGAGAATGTGATTGCTATATGGAAAATTACTGTGTACACCACTGCAGTTCTGCATAACTGCATGCAGGATTTGTGCTTGTAAGCTGACATCTTCAGTTGTCTTCAAAGGACATGTGCACAGTTAAATGAGACAATTCCGGTTTATTTGCTGTAGCTTGTTTTAAGCTGTGTGAACTAAAGAAAGGCCTTCAGTTTGTGCTTGATTTCAGCTTAAGGCGTACTGGTTGTTTTCTCCATATGTAAGCTGAATATAAGCCAGTTTCCCTGAGAAAGCCCTCCACAAAGGCATCCCTCCTTTTAGGCAGATAGCTCCAGCATGTTTTGCCGTTATCAAATGCAAAAGCATCCCGAACCTAAAGACACACTAATCTGCTCTGCAACTTCATGGTTCAAAGTACTTCCACTTTACTTAAAATGTGTAGTCTCAAGCTTCTGTTTGTGTTCCTGTTATGCAGCTGTAATTCACTGAGAAATTTTTTTGAACTTGTGTGTCAGATATCATTTCTATAAGCCATTCCACACAATGCTTTCTGTTACAGATTCGTGGTGACTGACTGAGTTAGTAGTGTTAGTTTTTTTTTTTTTTTTACAAATACCGTGTGCTGCCATCTTCCAATAATTAAAGGAACTTAAATAACCCAATCATTAAAGGATACTTATACTATAATGTGAAGCCTTCAGATGTTTTCTGTGACTTCGGATTGAATTTTTCTTTACATATAAAACTGTAAAAAGAAAAAGAAAGAAGGAAAGAAAAATGAAAAAAAAAATGACTATTGGAAAGCATTTTATAATGTCTTTCTAGGATGTTTGTATGTAGCCATTTCTTGATATAATTCCTGGATTGCCTATTGATTTGTGATTTTAAATATTTAAATAAAGAAATAGACAACTTTAAACCTCTGCTGTTTTACATTTTGTTATATGCTGCACTTTTTTTCTTGTGTCATTTTGAGTATTTTTAAAAATAAATTTTTTTTCTTCAGATTTAGTATTGAATTAATTTGCCAGTCATATTTGTTTTATACATTTGTTATAATTGTTGTGTTATGATATCTTTATTGTAATTTAAGAATAATATGCCTCCCAACTTGTTTTTTCAATCATTTACATAACATTCAAATCCTATGTTCTTTAATCAGACTATGTCAAATGTGGTTCAGTCAAATATTTGATAAGTAAATGTTCCACAAGTTCTTTGAAAAATCTTAAAAATTTTGATAAACAGGTTACATTAAATTCTGTGTACCAATAAACCAACCACTAACCAAGGGATTAAAGCTGCAAAATAATGGTAGTTTGCCCAGATTCTTTTTTCCTGCAGTTGAACAGGCTGGCTTCATAAGATTTTTTGTCTTTCCTCACATGTAGTGTAGTGTAAATATGGGCCAGTTTCTTAGGAGTCTACCTCAGAGGTATCCCTTCTTAGAGCCTTGATGTGTTTTACCATATCAAAATTATCCAAACAAATCTGCTTAGCAGCATGTGTGAAACCTAGAAAAGTTTTTGTTGGTAGCTTCTTATGTTTTTATGCAGAAATTGTAATTCCTGCGAGTTGTTCCACAGCTAGGCAGTGAATTATTTGTTTATATGTTAAACTGTTGAAAGTGTGATATTAGAAACAAAAACTATTAGTGGTATTAAGCTAATTTTGCTGTAAAATATGATTGCCTTATGTTTTTGTCCATACATGAATCATCATTTTCTGTTGCTAAGAGAAACTTCAAACATGATGTAGAGTTATTATCATCCTGAAATATTGCACTGGATAGAAATATCTGTATCATCAAAAAGAGACCAAAGATAACTATATCAATTTTTCTTTTGATATATATTGCATTTGATAGTTCCTGCATTCATTTTTCTTTAATATGCTTTAATATAATTTGATCTTTTCTTTAAAAATATAGACCTTCCTCTTTCATATGGCATCTTGGAAGCCACTTGTTGTCCTTTGAATGTCAATGTGTGCGAGTTTTTATGGGACTGCAGTCGAGATGTTGGTGTATTTCTAAAGGTATATCAAAGTGGATATAGCTTGTATTTAAAATATACATGGAAACTTTATATTATATTCTTTTCTGTCTTAGTTGAATCATAGTAGATTTAGTAAGTTTTTATTCAAGTTCAAAAGTCTTAATTTGTTTGAGGATTTAAAATGTGTAGCATTTTATAAAAATCCCTAAGTTAATAGCAATTTGTTAAACATTTCCAAACTTTTCCAAACAGTGTCAATTATGCAAACAAATAGAATAAAGTCCAAAATTGATATGCTATGGAATATTTATATTGGTTGCTTCTTTTAATTACTGATGAAACTGGAGCATTCAGAAATGAAGAGCAAAGAATTTTTCATGACTTCCTCTGTCATGATACTAGATTTAATTTTAGTTTTGGAATTTGAGAAGGAACTATTGATGGGTATTCTTTATGTATTGTAGAAGTGCTAGTACAGCGGTTTTGTAATATTTTTAGAGTTAATTTAAGATGCTAATGAGATGAAGACACAGGACAAACAGAGCCTTGAATAATTCTTTAAAAATTTATATCCTTTCAACCATTCAACCATATTAAATTTCAGATTATTTTTTAAAGTGATTGCATATTTTTATTTTTAAAAGATTAGACTTGAATGAATTTAATAGTGTTAATTTGGTGTGTCCATCATCTACTATTTTCAGTTATTGATTAACTTTGAGCTGAAAATATTTATCATCTTCTGTTGACTTTTTTCTATGTAGAGTTGCATATGTTACTTAAATATTTTGTGTTAGTCCTAGCGAGTGCAGAAAAGACTTAGCCTATCAACAAAATATTATTAAATCTTCCTTGAAATTGCTACAGATATTTTCCTATACTTTAATATTGAGATACTGTGCTGCTAATAACTCTAAATTTATATGTCTAGCCACTTATAAGAACAAACTGATTTTTGCTTATTCTGCAAGTGCTAATATGCTAGAATATCAATTTTTTTTCTTTTCAGATTACAAATTTAGAAATAACTTTTGCATTATTTAATAATGAAAATTTTTGTTACCTCTAAAAAGTATGACATACTATTAAATTATACCTTGTATTATTTTGTTCCTTAAAAGCCCTTAATCACATTGTATTTTGTAGTGTATTAATGCTAATGTGTAAGAGTAATTCTTTACATCTTTACTAAGACCTTGCTCATTTGTGCTCAGTTTGGTAAAACTACCGAACTATGGTGGTTTGTTTCAAGTTAAATACTAATATACCTTGAGGTTTTATAACTCCCCCCCTCAATATACTTACACAGAAAATCCATCACTAATAATCAGGAGGCTCTTAAATACTTTTGTTATTTGTTGTATTAAAATAACTAGTCTAACTGCTCATCTTCCTGAGTCCATAAAATTGCCATTTTAGTATAGTTTTTAGTTTATATAACTGCAGCTTGATACATAAGGAAAATTAAAATTAGCTGAAAAAGCGCTTTTAGGATACTGTTGTATAAAACTTTTTAAAGTTACTAGCATAATCATTTATATCGTATTGTACAAAAATTTCATAATAATCTTTAATTAATACATTGTTTCACAAGATTATACGTATTTGTTCACTAAAAATCACTATTTTAAATAGAAATAGGGTATTATTTAAAAAAAATAGCTTAAAAATAGTATCATTTCACAGGTTTATTTCTTGATGTAATTACGTACGGAGATTTTACTTTGATTACAGTTAAACTGAATCTGTAACATGTGCAGCTGTAAAGAAAATTAATGCAATCCATTTATCATCCTCTTTTGGGAAAGGGAAGGGAAGAATTTTCGACTATAATAGTTTTGACTATATATAGTTTATAATACTTTTTCATAGAATGTTATTTACTATTAGTGTCAATAGTATGTACTGCCAGTTTATTAATTTCTTATCATACTGTTGATGGAATTTTAGTTAGAATTATTTTTTATAGTAAACAATAATTGCACAGAGCATGTATCTGAACATACAGAGCATACATTTGAACATACACAAAATATATACACATTACTTTACCCATATTTACATAGCTTTAGATCTGATCTCAGAGTAATCTTTCTAGTTTATTCACCAGAAATATATAATTTGGAATTTGGAATTACTGCAAGTTCTTCAGTGCTGAATGGATAGTCTCATGCAATAGCATAAGGAAACATAAGCCTGTTTAGTTTGGAAACTGTTTATTGTGTAGTAAAAATTATCATTTAAGAAAAAATAAACATATTGAATTAAACAGAACCTTAAATACTTCTTCAAAAATTTCTGCATGTTTACCATTCATTCATGTAAATTATAATATAAATTGTCAGTTCTTTTCTTTAAAGTGACTCCTGTTTTTTATTTTAATGATATTGTATATCTAATTGAATTCAACATTTTTATCTGTTTATCTGTGATACACTGTCCTCTGTTATCGGATGACTCTCAGCTGTTATGTTTTTCATCTTCTGTTGACTTTATTCTGCCTATAATTTCACTCAGTTCATATTTCATTTCTGAATTTTAGCATTCTTTAGTAAATAGAGTGAGGCATAAACCATCAATATAAATTGTGATAAGTCTACTTCTGAAATCACTGTAGTTTCATTAGCTTTTAATATTCTTATGCTGTGCTGGTCTATAACAATAAATTTATATTAACATTGTTACTTCATTACAGAAAATTGAATTTGGCATATTCTGACAATACTAAATTTAAATATACTTTTTTACCAGGGATTTCCAACCCTTTTTGACTGGCACACTTAGTGGAATATTTGGGGGCTTTGCAACACAGATGTTTAGATTTTAAATTATTGTTATGACAATGCTATTAATACTAAGCCTTTGTTTAAGTGTTCCAATGTTTGTCGAGATGTGATTTTGTAATAGGCTGCCAGTGCATAATCTGATCAGGGGAACAACTGGCTAATTCTGCAAAACACTAGGTCACTGTAGGTTTTGTACGATCTGGTGGAGCAGGCTAACTCTGTGAGGTTTTCATATGTAACAAAATACTTGCCAGTTTCTAATAGTCCTCAAAGGCTTCTCTCCCTGTTGACAAAAAGCTCTAATATGCTCTGCAGAATCAAGTAAAACAATTTAATCCGAACTAACATGCAAATGTTTTTCAAGGTTATACCAGTCTCTTTCTCAATTTGGATTTTCTTTTTGTTGTAGAAAATGCTAGTATGCATGACATTGAAAAAAAAAAGCAAATTTGTTATTGCATTATATGCAGTCTTGGAATATTGACATAATGTATAAATTCTTAAATGACATTAGTAAAATTATTTAAATTTTTATTTCTGTAGTAGAATTTCTGGACTTAGCAGAAAAGTAAAATAATTACTGAGCCTCTTTGCAAGCACTGACCATTTGGAATCATTCCTTTGTTACCGGGCTGTGAAATAATTTTAAGTGCTTTTGTAGTTGTTGTGAGTTTGAAACATCCTGTCTATAAGTAACATGTATTAATATTTTTGTGTTAAATACAAGTTTTTATACGGAGTCTTTTTGGAGAACTGAAAATATGTATTTACATCAGAAATTTCTCAATAAGCTTTTAATGACTAATGCCAGACAAGAGATACATATACTTGAAATAAAATACATCTGGATACCCTTCAGTGATTTCACTAGAACTTTGACTTGATCTTCGGTAATTCAGTATTTTCAAGAAATATCAAACTGGATGTTCTCCAATTTGATTTGTCAAAATGTCTAATAAATTTAACTTCTTTCGAAGCATCTTTGCACTTTTTTCCTAATATTATTCTCAAATCAATATAAAATATGAAGTATATATATTTCGTAGTGCAATAAATAAATGCAAAATATTTTGAACTCAGTTCATTTTTCAGAGAGGGGGAAGCATTTATCCATCACTGAAAACAGTTATTCTGTTTCTGTTGTTAGTATTTAAAAATGTATCTATTGGAATACTGCCATTTATATTAGAAATGCCACGCATAGTTGCATTTCAAATAAAGCAGAACCGGCTATTTGGTGTTCTACAGTTCTGTATTATTTATTTGAAGATTCAAAATGTTTATTTTCTTTAAAAAATTGAAATATGATGCCTTTTAAAACATTGTTTCTCTTACACTGTTTATGGTAATACAACCAGCCAATATTTCTGTTGTAAAAGGAAAAAGTAATATCGTCTATTTCAAAGGAAACATTTTATTATATTTTATTTTCAGTATTAAGTATATATGTGCTTTCTGATTCTCCATCGTAACCATTAATTTAAAGTCAGGACACAAAGCATTTTTCTAGCCTGCAATTAAAAGTTCAGATTTTTTGGTTTTAATTTTGTTTCAACACTCTTTTTTTTTCACATCAAAATAATTAATCAGAGTGATGTAGTTAAAGGTATTTTTTCAAAAGGATTTTGCGGTAAGTCTTGTTAACTCAAAATTTGTTTACCTGAATTTTTTATACTGTGTACAATTTCAAATTATTGAAGTTGAAATCTAATATTAAGAGAAGAAAACAACTCATTGTAATTAATTTTTGATCATATGACACTACAGTAAGCCTAGCCCATAGCAGTAAGCGCTATGTCCACCTCTTAAGCTGCCTGTATAGGGGCTTCATAAAACAGTAGTGGTTTTTATCACATTATTCAGTTATTAAATATCACAGCAATGTATATTACTTATATTTTCAAACATGAATGAGGTTGAAATACTCCTTTGCAGAGAGAAATAAATGCTAAATTAAGAAATCAATCTCAAAATAATAATGTTGTATCTGTTAAGGGCTGTAAGTTAAGGTAGGTTGAATTTGGGCTTTTGGTGTTGGCATGACTGAAATCTGGAACACACTGAAAGGATTTATGCTAGCAAAAGTGTTCTGATAAAAATTTATCAAAAAGTTAGATGTTTTATATCTCTGCCTTTGAATTTCCCAACAGATGGTCACTGAGTAATGGCAAAACACATTGTCATTTCACTCAGCAAATTTACCCAATATGCGCCAGAGAAATAGTGTGGATCAAATATCTGCAAGCAAAGGAGAAACATCAAAAATATGCATCCTTAACCTAAAATTGAAACCTAACCCATTAGTGTTGCTTTGCAATGGTTGAAATAAAAGGCTTGAAATAGAGGGACATTGCACATATTATGCCAGTTTATAGAGGTCAAAATGCTCAAATATTAGGGTGCTACTCAAGGGGTTTAAGTAAAAATTTTTATTGCTACATATTTTATTTTTTAAACAGCTATTAATTTCTGAGGACAAAATAACATTGCATGTGTTCAGTACCTCAGTGTAATGATATGAATTTCATTTCTTTATTATCTTTATATTAATGTGATAAGCAGATATGATAGTATTAAATAAACAACCATACTAATTTTTACTTTATATTGCCATAAAAATGTTTTTTTCCTTAAAATGCTGCAAAACTTAATAAGAAAAAATCAAGTTTTCAAACTTGTATACATTTTATAGTTTCAATGATATTTATAAATACATTTATAACTATCATTTACTTTACATTTATGGACATTTAATTTTCTTATGTTGTGCCTACAAATGAAATGTGTATTTTTATGTTAATGAATGTGCAATATGTATCATTTCACAACATTGCTATTTTCAAGCTGCATTGAGGTTCAAAAGTTCAAATAAATGTCAGTATATAAACATATTTTTAGTAAAAAATAATGTTTGTAAAATTATATGATAAACTGTATTGAAAATATTGTTTTCATTTGCTAAATTTTTGAAGCAAGTAAGAAAACTTGTAAGGATTTTAAGTTTTACTAATGTTTATTTTATTTTAAACCTTTACTATCGCCTCTTATTTTCCATTTCCGGCCAAAATAAGTGCGAATAGATTTAGTGTATGCAAATGATGTTGCAAACTTTAGAAGTATTTAAGACATGGCTTTTAGCCAAGACGTGGTGAAAGAGAGATTTCTTGTTGCCTTTACCACTTGTATGATTTTCATTGTCTGCCTTTAAGGCCAGAATTTAGCTATTGCTGATATTCTAAGACGTATTATAGTCTTAGCATCCCGCTCACTTCGTACATAGTATTAAAGGGCCAATCTTCAGGTTACTAGTCTCTGTAAAGCATCTTAGTTCTTATTTAGTTAAGTTAGTTTATTTTCTTATTTTCTATGTTCTAAACCAAACGTATTGGTCTTTGTATCCAGAAATGCAGGAGCACCTGTACGCTGTGAGCATAAAGGCTAAATTTAACCCCCCTTTTCTTTGTTTTATTTTCTACATACGCACGAACATAGCTTTGAGTAAGTTCCCTGTTCTGACTCAGGACTCCAGTTATGTTTGCAAAATCAACCAGAAGGAACTGTAGTCCTGACACGCTATTTTAGTAAAAAAAAAAGGGCTCTAAGAAAATGCTTATTAAAACCATCTTCTGCAATTATATTTTTGAAAATATGTCAAATTTTTATTGCATATGTTTGTATTTTAAGTAATAAAAGTTAACCTTCTGAATATGTAAGCTTACTGAAAAGATCTCTCACACATGTAAATTTTGCTGTATAAGAAATAGTGTGGTAAAATATCTACCATTTCTTTAGTTTGTCATTCCTGCCTAGGAAAATTATATTTTATTAACAAATGCTTTAGTTGGAAAAATTAATTTTTGTAAAAAGCATATTTTATTGGTGGTGATTTCCAGTAACACACAGGTGCTCTCTAAAAAACAATGTTGCATTTTTCTGTACTATCAAATTATGAAGAGACAGGACTTCCATGAAGTTGATTGAAAGTAACTAAATTCATTATGCAAGAAAACATGTGATATCAAGAGGAAGGAAAATAAACAACTTATTATTCAAAACTTCAAAAATACAGCATTAAAAAATTTAATATGTATTATTTTTAAGCATCCCATTTTGTGAACAATTTTTTTAATTAAAGTTATATGAAATTAGTGACAGCTTATAACTATCACACTACAGGTGATTCAACATTATCACTGTTCGTAATTATTTGTCATGATGTCTAGTGAATACCAAATAGCTTTATATATAGTCCGTTACTGTTATAGTCAAACTGTGCTAATACTGACTGAGGCAACATACTTTGTAGTTGCAGTCATTATATGAATAAAGTTAATTATAGAAACCAATAACTGTAATTATTTTATATGTTCATTAAGTGTTAGAAGTAAGCCTTCAACCCAAATCCTACAGTATCCAAATACTCTTAGTATGTCTTCCTGCTTTATTTCTTTTGTTTGGTTGGATTATGCATTGATCAGCATACTCTTGATATTTTTGCGTATGAAAGTTGAAAATTGTATTTTTCAATAAGAAAATGAATTCAAATTGCAATGGAATCATGGTGTTTATTTGTACTAAACATATATTTGAGGTAAGCCGAGTAGTATAGTATTGTGCCATTTGGTTTCATGTTTGCCAGTTGGCCTTAACATGAACTTAACTTGATATAGTTATATGTGTAGATCTTTATTCAGTTCAGTTGCATCCTTTATGTAGTATGAATTGTGTTAAATATTTTGCGCATAGCTATCTAGAATTTCTTTTTGCTTGAGCCAGGTCTGTCATGTTTCTTTCATTTATTCAGTTGATGTCAGTTTGTTTAGTAATGTCTCATACAACTTTGTTTTCATCTTCATTCTTATAAAATTCTCGACAGACATTTTAAGACTTATGGTAATTATTTTGAAAGTATTCTGAATAGATTTGTTGTATGTGATGTGTTTGTGCATGTGTATGTACGTGTATCTGTAAATAAATTTATAAGTACATGCAAAAAACAAAATATGTGAATATGTATGTTCCCTTTTGACAGCTTTAATTATTTTCTGTAATAGTCAAAGACTGACAGTTATGAAATACATATAAATTATATACAAAGTGATTCTGTGTACAAACTTGGTAGGTATGGCATGCACCAATAAACTAAACTCATATAGCAGCATGTGTCATGGAATGCCACCTGAAAGTGCTAGAGGTAAATGAATGAGGACTACAGAGAAAGTCTTACAATATGTTTATTAACAATATGTTTAAAGTAAGGGCATCTGTACCAATTCGCTGGAAGAACTGCTTCCACCAGCAGTAGTCATCTTAAAACATCGGTAAATATATTACTAGGTCTATCGTGAGTCCGTCCATCTGTTGTCATTGATTCTTGGGATGAAGTTATCATCAGTTTAACAGACAAAATCCTTGAGGATAACCTCAAAGAATTACAGCTATAAACAAACTTAGAACATCATTAGAGCTATAAACAAACTTAACTCTTTTTAGACATGACGTGATTAATCTTGAGTTGACTATGTTTCAAAAAAAGGTATTGTTATTTGATGTGTGCCATGCCTTGAGTTGGTATAGAATATTTTTAATCATGCTGTATGAAGGATATTGCAGAAAGTTTAAGTGACTGAATATCTCTTGAAATTCAAAGCTGCCAGTCCTTCTGGTTACACCTGTTTCTTCATCTCCAAGCCTCACTAAATCTTTAAATCTTCCGGTATTTAATTTATCTGAATCTAAATTTTCTCTTTCAAATGTAGTTTTAGAAGAATTATTGATTACTGAGGAAAAGAAGTGCTATAAAGAAAATTTTGATGACAAAAATTCAAGTTCCGTTGTTATCTCTGAATAAAACTTAAAATTATACCAAATTCAGAGTTCGTACGGTCCTTAAGAGTCCTTAGGTTTTTGGAATCGATTTTTGGTCCTTAAGAGTCTTTAATTTCGGCCAAAATTGTCAGAAGGTCCTTAATTTTAATCATCTGAAATTTCTGTCTGTTTTTACGACTGCCATTTTGAGTGGGAATTAGCATTTTGGAGGAATATTTTTGGCGATTCACTGACATATTTGGTATCTTTTGAATGGGTTCATGTGTTATAATTTATTCCTATTTCTAATATAAATAGTGGGATACTCGAGTTTCTAAGCAAGAAGTGAAACATAAGCATTTCAAAATTAATTTTTTGGAATGAAGATCTCTTAAACAACTTTTCGCTTTTAGTGATGTGAATTTTTTTATTTAACGATTCTAAATTTGACGACTTATCAACATTTTGAAGATTTTAAGATAAGTTCTTATAGAAAATTTTTTAATTCCGAGATCTGGGAATTTTTCGACAATTTTTTTAATACATTGTAACATTGATAAATTTCATTAAAATAATGGTAATATATTGAAATTATATTTAAAAAATAACATTAAAATAAAATATATTTTTATTTTTCTCTGTCATATTATAAAGTTCCATTTTGACCACTTATTACACAATATTTTGAATCTAAAAAATAAACAATGCTATAAAACACAATTTACAAAACAGTTCTTGAAGAGGGAAGCTATATAATTAATTAAAAGTGTCTTTTTTTTTCTTTTTTAAAATTTTTTCATGGTAAGTTTTTCCTGTGTAATTGTCTCAGAATATGCATCAGTTTTCTTTATAAAATTAATTTTACATTTTTTCCCTCTGATGCCCCCCCCCAAATATTTCGGTTTTTTTTTTCCTGTTACACTTTTGGTAGAGATAATTTTTCTTTAGGATTTTGGACACTGCAGCTTGGGAAGTTTAGAAGGATTTGAAGGCAAGATTTATAGACCCGCGATTCTAGAAGATTCCAGAAAAATATGACAAAATAAAAAATGTCTCTATGGTAACATGTAAAGTATTAACATGTAATGAATGTATTTTATAGAAAGTTTGCAATGAACTTCTTACTTTTTGGAGAACATCTGGAAGAACAATGAAAACAATATTTTAGTGTTTTACTTCTGATACTAGAATCTTTTATTTAACATGTTTATCTTCCCTTTATTTTCTCTACTTTTCACTAGACACAAGCATGGAAAACATCAAAAATGCTTCTAATCTTATCACATGGACAGGTGTTATAGAAATGCATTTTTTTTTGTTAATAAAGAAATTGAAAACTGACAATTTTAAAAGATTCATTAATATGCCTTAATGCATCATACAGAACTGGCGCTAGGTATTTTCCCACCTGATGCAATCTCTGTGAATCCTAAATTCTGCTTCCAGTGCCTCCTCTAAATTCTAAAAGTTATGACATTTCTAGATTTTGCTGCTCAGTTTGTCACTAACTTCTGAAAATTCTGCCACATCAGCTCTATAACCAGCCCTTAGCATATATATTTCATATTTATTCTGAATTTTGATATTGCTAAAGAAATAAAATTAACAGCTTTCTCTATACGGTCTAAATGCATTTAGTTTTTTTAGAATAACAGAAATCCTTCATTAAATCCAAAAATTCTAAAATGAAAAGGAAATGTGTTGAAGAAAGAAACTGAATACATAAAGAAAATAATTCTTCAAAGATGTGTACAGTTATTATTATGTAAATTACCCAGTTGTTTATGATTTCAGCCTTTACTATAGTTTTCCATTTCTATTTCCTTAGAGAGATACTGAGCGAGTTTAAATTAACTTGTATAGTATTTGACATCCAAATTTTTAGTTTGGATTTGCCTGTTATTGTTTAATGACATCACCACGAGCTGTAATTGATTTTATTAGCATCAGAACATGCCTTTATGTTCGAAGTTCTTTTTAAATAAGAGGCTTATTTAAACATTTGTCTGACTGTGTAGTTACTTTCAGACATAGCGATAATTTGCTTCAACGTCTATCGGGACATTTTGGACTATTTAATTTTTACCAGATCAAGTAAACCCTCATAGCTATACTGTAGAGAGGTTGACAAGTTAGCAAGATAAAGCATACAGAAACTAATGATGACTCTGGTTTGTGTATTGAGACAATTTTCTGATTGTTAGAAAAGATGCTTAAAGAAGTCGATTTAAATTAGCCAAAATGTCTGAGAATTAATTAAATTAAAAAGACGCATCAATATTTTTATGAGTTTTCTTGTTGCAAAACTTAAATGTTTTGTAGCTTTTAATGTGTAATTATCGTAATACCGTTTAAGAATCAATGTCATAAATTACATGTATTTTAAACTGTGAAATTTTATTAGACTGTGATTTTAATAGAGCTTTATTAACAAATATTGCTAAAAAATAAATAAAATTTCATATTGGCCATGTAAGTATCCATAATGACTAAGGTTATCTAACTACCTAATTTAATTATTTATAACTAACTGCTTACCCTTAAAAATTATCTCTGCATATTAAAGCGAGTTATTGCCCTTCATTAATCCTTCAGGTGGTCACAAGATAAAACACAAAAATGTAAAAATTCATGTAAAACTTATTCTTTGCAACAAGTGAGACTTAATAAACAATACAAAACAACTTATCACCTGTGGTGCTTTAGTGGCTTATTGGACCTACAAGAAGCTACAACACTAACTGTGACAGACAGAGCACAACTATCTTTCAAATCTTACCATCCGTGCCTATATCAGGCCCTTTTAGGTTTGTTCTAATCAGCAAGTCTCTCTCTAGGCAAACAGCAGCAGTGGCAGGGCAATCTTCTGTTATGAATCATGCTGATTATGATCTTACTTCTCGTTTTAATCTGTGCCGCTTGACATAAAATCTACTTGCTATTTACTAAACCTCTAGACTGAGAAAGTATGTGACAAAAATGAAAGGTATAGTTAACTGTTAGCAAAACATAAATAAAATGTGACTTATCTTCGTTCAAATATGTCCAACTATTATAAATGTAAAATATTTAATACTACTTGATACATTTTATAAAGTTGATTTTATTCTCAAACTTATTAATAATTTTAATTAATTAATTCGTGTTTAATAATAATTCATCCGATTTACGGATCTATTTTCTTTCTAGGGTGGTATTACAAAAATGAAGTTCAGGCATAGATAATATTTTTAATTGAATTTATTCAGTTATCATTTGCTCCTGATCCTTAATATTTTTCATTAATGGTTCTTAAAAGTACTTATTTCCGTGTACAGAAATATTTACGAATCCTGAAATTTCACTCTCTTTTTTCCTGAGTGATCTCCAGTGTAATCTTTTTATTCTTTAATACATTATACATATTTATAAGTAATTTTAAGAAGACTCACATTTGATAGGTAAATCTTGGTATTTAATTTTATTTTAAATCATTAAATGTTTTTGTTGCGAAATAAAGTGAATTGAAGCTGGGGTAGAGTGACGGCAGCTTCTAGAATGTGTAGAGTTAGTCTTAGAGAGTCTTTAGTTTTGAACGTGAAAGAACATTTTGCTTGTTGTGTCTGCCCTTATATGTATTTCATGTGTTTCAATGAAGTGTTTTCATGTGTTTCGGAATGACTTTCCAAAACACCCTGCATCGCGTAGATACGAACCCATGAATTAAATTTCGGCTTTTCGTTTTCAACGTAAGAGTGTGTACCCTCGGTGAGGTGGATGTTTTGAATCTAGAACTTTGATTTATTCCCTGGAGATGGATTTGACTGTGTTGAAGAAACTTAAAACGTAATTTACTCTTAATCTGAAGAAAATTGATAATGATCTGGTTAAAGAAGCGATAAGTGAAGTCTCCATTTTAAACCTGCAACTTGGTAACTTCCAGAGACTTGAAGATTGTCAGTCATTAATTGCTCAATGCTTACTGAAGACTGAAGATAGTAGGAAACTGTAC
This sequence comes from Stegodyphus mimosarum, assembly GCA_000611955.2. Lineage (NCBI taxonomy): Eukaryota > Metazoa > Arthropoda > Arachnida > Araneae > Eresidae > Stegodyphus > Stegodyphus mimosarum. Next base: position 933,918 of record KK118074.1, on the reverse strand, counting down.
ACTGATGATTTTGGTGAAGCTGAAACATACAGAGACAGGCATGTAGAAATTTGCACTAAACTAGGAAAACGTTTGCAAGAAGCTTCTGCACCTAAAAGGGAAAAAGGGAATTTAAATTGTCGAAAATTGAGCTGAAGAAATTTTCAGGAGACCCAAAAGATAACTTGTCCTTCTGGGGCCTATTTCAGAAGATTCATGAAGATAAGTCTTTACCTGATGAAGATAAGCTGCAGTATCTAGTGCAGTTAGTGGAGTCAAAATCTAAAGCTGAGCTCTCATTCAGAGTTTTTGGGCAACAGCGGAGAATTACCCAAAGGTCATCGAAGAGTTAAAATAACGATGTGGAAGAGATAATTTGCTTCTCCAGATTTACGTTCGTGATTTATTAAGCCATGACTGAACAAACCAAGGCCCATTTGGCAGCCTTGTATGAGGAACTGGAATCTAAACTAAGAGCTTTGGAAAGCTTAGGAATGGTTCTCACCTTAATTTTAAAAAGAAGAGCTCTGTTCCTGAAAAAGCAAAGGAAGCTGATCTTGCAACGTCCTGTGCATTGGTAAGCATTGATAACAATACAGTTAACCGTCTTAATTGTATTTTTTTATATAAGTTCTTCCTCAGCGAAGGTTGCTAAAGCAAGAAAAATTACTTTAAGTGATAAAAAACTGTTATCAAAGAAAGGTGCATGTTTTTCATGTCTTAACGTTGGTCATTTAAGCAGAGTTTGTTATGTTAAAAATCGGTTGAACTGTTCTCAGTTTAATAATTCTCATTTTAATATTATGTGTCCTAGTCAAGGAAAATAGAATGTACGTAAAACATAGAATTTCCGCTCTAATTACCATGGTCGTGAAACTCTTTGCTTAGTCATTCGGGCTGGAGGTCAAGAGCGCAAAATTCGCGCTGTATGTGATTCGGCTAGCCAAAAAAAGCAAAAGAATTATAACATTATTGAATGTTCGTCCGCTTAGGAATGAAGCTGTAATACACGCGCAGTTTGGAGGGGGAAAAGCTAAAACAAAGCCGAAGGAACATAAAAATATTTTCCATCTAAATCAGTGATTTTAAAAAAAGTCGTATACATGTAATTTTGAAGTAGTTTCGGAGAAAAAGATTTGTAGATTTATTCCGAAAATTAATATAATTGTAGAATTTTAAAAGACCTGAAGCGAAATAAAACAGATTTAACAAATTCTTTTGTATGAGGAAAGCAAGATTGACCTTTTGATTGGACTGATGTTTTGGGAAAATTGCTTGCTGAGAACTTAGTGGAGCAAGATGCAGTTTTAACAGCCGTGAAACTAAACTAGAGTAGACGGTAACTGGAAAACAGAGTTCATGCGCAGTTGATAGCATTTTAACTACTTTTTTTTTTTGTCTATGCATGTTCGATTTGGTTTGATTGATTATGGCAAAGAACACTAGGACTATCTGCCTAAGGGAAGGCGTGCCTTCGCGGAGGACTTTCTAAGGAAAACTTGCTTGTATACACGTTACATGTGGAGAAAGCCACGAAAACGCCCATGCAGCCAGCCCGTTTGCCTGGAATCGAACCCAGGTCGAAAGTACCAGTGTGCAGCGATTTGACCGCTCGGATGCTGATGAGCCTGTGTATGTTAGGCATATTTGTTCGAGTGCATTATGGGAACTTGGAATTTTAGGAATAGCTGAATCGTTCCAAACTGTTATGTAGAAAGCTAGCTTAACTGAGACTGAAGGAAAAATGAAAGTTCTTCTCAATGGAAATTACGAATTAGACCTGCCATGTAAATGCTGTTCTACACATTTATCATATAATCAAGATCTAATCTGGAAGAAGTGTGAAAAAGTGATTAGTAAGTTAAAATGATAAATTTTTATATGACTATCAAAAAAGTTTTCCAGAAATGGGGAAAAATGAGTATCATTGAACGCGTACCGAAAATTGAATTGAATAACGAATGTCCCTATTTGCCACGCAAGCCAGTGATTAAATTAGGTAGTAAAACTTATAAATTCTCCCGGTTTTTTATGTTTCTAGCTCTCATAGAGGAAACACTCTTTAAACGATTGTTTATTTAAAGGAGTTAATCTGATAGAAATGATACCTGATATTCTTAATCGTTTTAGAATGTATCTAATCGGTAGTGTTGACATTGAAAAGCTTTTTTGATGTTATCTGTAACATCTAAAGACAGAGTTTTTTTTTTTTTTTTTTAAATTTTTTTTTGTTTTTTTTTTTTTTTTTTAAGATTTTTTTCCCCTTATAATAAAGAGGAAGGAATTTATAGACATCGCCGAGTTTTATTTGGAGTTTGTTCTAGACCTTATTTGTTGCCCTCCACCGTATGATGAAACTGCTCAAAAATGTAAAATCATATTCTATGTGGACAGTCGTGTAACTGGAGTATATAAGAGATTAATTTTGGCAATGTGCAAAAGATTTTCGATCCTCTTAGGGGCTTGGTAACTCCAACAAATTGCTTCCGAAGCTAATGTTACAATATTTTTGGAAATAAAAAGTAACTTTGAATTGGGAATTATCACCAAATATTGTGAATAAATTCTCAAAATTTTATAAAAATGTACATGATCTAAAAAAATTTAACTTAGCTTTGTTAGATGGCATTTAATTCATCTTCTGAATTGCATGATTTTATTGATGCTAGCAAATGTGCGTCTTTGTTGGATCAGTAGTTAATTCTGATATGAAGGTAGTTCATATTAGAGCGAAGTTCCGCTCAAACCCCTGAATGAGTTGATGGCTTGTAGTATAGGTGGTAGGCCTGGGAATTCTAGTATTAAAACGCTTGGTCTACCAAGATCGTAAAACAACACTTTGGTATTAATGAATACTGCAGCCATAAAAAGCTGGGAAATTAATAGTTTTCCTGACCAATGGAGTTAAAAGAAATTCGTCAGTTGACAGACCCTCAGGCATGGAATCTCATTCTGGGAGTATGAATATTACTGATTTACTATCGCGTGTCTGTTTTGCTTGGGTCATGATTGCTTCCTTTGGAGGGAGGGGTCTTTGTGGCTAAAGTAAAATCCTGAATATTAGCCGGTTGGGGCGAAATTGATAGTCTACCTAAAGAAATAGACGTAGAGAGAAAAACTTTGAAATGAGGACTATTGATTTGGCGAAAGATGCTTCCCTTTGGCATCTAAACAATATATCAAATTATGGTAAATTAATTCCAGAGTTTGGTGGGATTTTAAGATTTGCAAATAATTGTTTGCAAACAGGTATCTATGTAAAAAGCCCTAAACTTTTTTCTGAAACAGAAAATTCTGAAGATTGTTTGATCCGTTTAGTTCAAAGCTATTATTTACCCGATGTAAAATCTCTGCATTTTGTTACGTTTAAAGATTTTAAGAAAAAGAATTAAAACATCATCGAAATGGGGATGAATCCTTCCTATATCCAATCTTGTTATCAGACCAATGTGAATTTAGTAGGTTATTGATCAAATTTGTACATGTGGAAAATTGTAATGCGGTAATTCAAATAATGCGAATCTTATTACGAGAAAGATTTTGGATAATTAAAGCTAGGAAAACAAGAATGTTTTATTTAATTGCATGACATGTGACCGTTTTAAAGTTAAATCTATGTCAAGCCAACGTAACCGTTGCCACGAGACCGAGTTGCATATTATGTAGCTTTCGAAACGGTAGGAATTGATTGGGCTAGGTCTTCGTTTTTGAAAAACTGGGGAAAAGGTGTGGATAGCTTTGTTTACTTGTGCGGTGTTTCGAGCCATTCCATCTGGAGCTGGGTCCACCAGCGGCCGAGCAGCAAAGTCACTGAACACAGGTAGTTCATCCGGGGTTCGAATCTCGACGAAAGGGCTGGCTGCATGGACGTTTTTGTGGTTTTCACCATGTGTAACATGTATACGAGCCAGTTTCCCTTAAACGTTCTCCACGAAGGCATCCCTTCCCTTCGGCAGATTGCCCTTGAGTGCTTAGCCATAGTTAAATAGACCCAAAAAAATATTCATCTGGAGCTGGTAAATTCTTTTATCTTCAGGTGCTTTTTTGTTGGCGGTTTATCACTAGACGGGAAGGCCAAGCACAGTTTACTGTAATAATGGAGCCAATTTGAGAGGGATTTTTAATGATTTTTCTAAATTAGATTAGGAGAAAATTTTTAGAGAGAGCTTCGCACGTAAAATAATTTGGAAATTCATACCACCCACCGCAGGCTGGTGGGAAGGTTGGTTCACATTGTAAAAGAACTGTTTAAACGTATGTATAACTGAATACTGTGATCTCTTGACTGTGAATTAATTATTAATTGTAGACCATAAACAGTATCAGAAAATCCACAAGAATCGATTCCGCTTACACCCGCTGTTTCTCATTGCAAACCACTATTCCAGAGTTAGGAACATTTACGAACTGGATTCACAAAAATTGAATAAAAAATAAGGTACCGATGAAAACTTTTTAACGATTTAAGAAAGCGTTTTAGAAAAGAATATCTAATCGGCTTATTAAAAAATGCCATGAAGAAGCGTCGGTGAGCCAAATATTGATTAAATAGTTTTAATTAGTGATGATAATAAAAAGTGTTTATAGCAAAGATTACTTAACTGATTCCTGGTCGAGATGGAAAAGTTCGCACCATAAGGCTTACAACTCAACACCGAAAAGTCTTGCGACAGGCGCAGGGGATCTTCCTTTGGAGCTACAAGCTATTGGAACAGTTTTAACTGAAAATCAGAAAACGGGAGAGGAGGAATCTAATTCAGAGAAACCTCTTGAATTTAAGACTAGTTTGTCTCCTGATGATGTAATAATGGAAAGATATACCTCTTTTGGTAGGTACGTAGAGGCACCCAAAAGACAAAATTTATTCAACTGTACTTATTGTTAGCTTGAGACTACTCAGGTCTCAACAGGGAGGAGGATATTGCGAACTGTAGTGAATTGAAGCTGGGGTAAGTGACGTCAGAGAATGTATGAGAGTCCAACGTTAGTCTTTAGTTTGGAACGTGAAAAGAACGTTTCGTTTGTTGTGTTTGTCCTTGTATATGTTTCGAACGCTTCAGTAAAATGTTTTCGTGTTTTTCGGAATGATTTTTGTTTACCTGGACATTCCAAAACACCCTGCATCGTTTAGATGCTAACCCATGAATTAAATTTCAGCTTTTCATTCTCAATACTGTATTACTTAGTTACTCCTGTCGATTATATGCATAATTATTATTAATGTTATCTTTATTGTGTATAAAAACACTTTGATAAGTAGAAACGTTTCTTTCCTGCTTAAATTTTCATAAGACCGAATGAAGTTAGTGAAAAAGTACAAAATTTGGAATAATGAATAAATATTTACCAAATTAATATGCAGTAGACGCCGGTAAATGTTTTCATTCGAATATTGTTATCGAATTGCCAGATTTTTTGCTCTTTTGGATATGAAAACGTGGAAAATACTTTGGTTTTTGTGATCAATAATTCGTTTAACATGATAAAATATTACATTTTTTTTTTAACTGAAGTAAAGTCACCAAGTAAGGTAAAATAGATTATAAGAATTTGTGTATGGCAGAGAAATGTCGCCAAATAAGGGATTAAGTCACGAAATACCTTAGTTTGTTTTTAATCAACCATTTAAAATTAAGTCAAAAAAATGTAACCTTAGTTTGAAGTACTTTTTGAATAACTCTATAGGTTTTCAATGTGGTCAGGCACAGATCCCTCTTCAGGAGCAAACAATTTCTGCGATTTTTTCCGCTTCTTCCTTGCTTCTGGGAAAATATATATATACACAGTCCAGTCACATTAATGTGACCGTCTGTCAAAAGCCAGAATAACCACCTTTCGCAGCGCGGACTGCTGCGAGACGTGCAGGAAGAGAGTCACATAGGTCCCTGAAGGTGTTCTCTGGGATGTTGAGCCATGTCGACTCTAATGCCGTGGCCAGCTGCGCTAGATTACGCGGTTGAGGATCCATGGCGCGAACAACTCGATCGAGATGGTCCCACAGATGCTCGATTGGGTTTAAGTCAGGTGAGTTTGCTGGCCAGGGGAGGACGGTAAACTCATCCTGGTGCTCTTCGAACCACGCACGTACACTGGCAGCTGTATGGCACCTCGCATTGTCCTGCTGGAAGATGCCATCATCCTGAGGAAAAACAATGCGCATGTAGGGGTGAACATGGTCCGCAAGGACAGATGCGTACTTGTATTGATCCATTGTGCCTTCCACAATGATCAGTGAACCTAGAGAATGCCAGGAAAACATTCCCCAGACCATAATGCTCCCGCCTCCAGCTTGGACCGTTCCGGCAATGGTTGCAGGGTGGTTCCTTTCAGAGGTTTCACGCCTTATACGCCAACGTCCATCTGTCCGATGGAGCATAAAACGCGATTCATCCGAAAACGCAACCTGTCGCCACTCAGTGGACGTCCAGCTGCTGTACTGGCGTGCAAATTCTAGCCTTCGCCGTCGATGAACAGCAGTCAGCATAGGTGCACGAACCAGGCGTCTGCTTCGGAGGCCCAGACGCAGCAATGTTCGCTGAATAGTACTTTGGGAGACACTTTTGGTAGCCCCTTGGTTCATTTTGGTGGTCAGTTGCTCAACGGTAGCCCGTCTATCTGCCCGAACGCATCTCCGCAACCGTCGTTCGCCTCTGTCATCTATGGCCCGTGGTGCACCACATTTGCCACGTCGCTGATTTTGGACAGTCCCATTTTGCCATGCACGGTACACTTTTACCACGGCGGCACGCGAACAGTTCACAAACTCAGCCGTTTCGGAAATGCTTCCACCCTTGGCCCGAAAGCCAATGATCATGCCCTTTTGGAAGTCGGATAAATCGCTTCGTTTCTGCATTACGCCAACGATTGAAATGTTTTCCGAAGCCCTCACACACCCTTTATATACGCTCAACTGCACTGTGCTGCCACCTGCCTTCTGTGATTGGTTATTTAACTCTGACATGGAAAGTACGTGGTGGTCACATTAATGTGACTGGACTGTGTATATATACATGAAAACGTCAAATAGGGTAGTTCCTCCTTCCTAATTTTTAGTTTTTCATTGACGTGTTGTTCTCTTTAGGTTTTCAGTGTGGTCAGGTACAGATCCCTTTTCAGAAGCAAATAATTTCTGCAATATTTTCCGCATTTTCTTTTGCTTCTGGAAGGAAAAAAAAAATACATGAAAACGTCTGCTAGGTTAGTCCCCCCCCCCTAATTTTAGTTTTTCATTCGCATGTTTTCTTTCAGTGAGGAATGTCTTCCAAGTATTAACCATTTGCACTCGAAAGGTTACTGTCAGTCACCACTTGATTTGATGCGATAACTCGAGAGATGACCCTCGATCACCACTCGGTTTTGATGCGATAATTCGAGTGGCAACGTTATTTATTTAGGTTTGGTTATAGCAATATAGCTTCACGACTATATTCAACAATACATGCGTATAAAATAACTGCCAATTTTTAATCTTAAATAGGTTTTTTAGATTTATTGTTATACATGCGTCTTCGACGTTAGTTCGAACTCTACTTTCGTGGCAATAGGAATATTATTTTCAAAGTTGCGGAGTTCAGTAAGTATGGAATATGATGAAGGAATCATTTTAAGTGAAGATGAATTCGATTTTACATTTACGAAGAATGAAATTACGTCTATGCATAGACTACTTGACGATAGAGAGAAGGAAAGCTCTGATGAAGATAGCGATGAAGTAAAAGGTGTAGAAAAGCGAAAAGTCGATGTAGTACAATCATAAAAATGAAAGCGACATTGATTCATTGAAAATTCAGAACTGATAACGGGCACAGAATCCGAAGAAATACTGCAAAGAATACCGTTTATATCCCGAAATAGGCACAAGATTGCAAGTATCTTCAGACATATAAGAACCATTATAATTTTTATAATAACATAAATTAGCTGTAAGAAATTCATAAATATGCGGAAAATCATCTCGACTTGCTGATTCGCCCGAGCAATACTCGAGTGCAAAGGGTTAAGGTTAGGGATTCAGCATCATTCAAACGGTTTCCAGAAACGTTGCAGTTCATAAATGAACTTTTGCATTAAAGATATTGTGAACGGTTCATAAACCAAATTTTTGCTTTTTGCTAATTAAATTGCTATTTATATATTTCTCTTTACATTAAATAGTTAAATTGTGTTGCTATTTTGAAGGGAATTTTTTCTCGGTTTCAGAATAGCTGTAGACAAACATGATAACAGTAAGCGGCGTCTAGTGTATATTACAATTAGTGTTTTAATCAGAAAGATGCGTTATAAAGGAACCCCAAGTCAAATTTATCAGTCTGAAGTTGCATTAACGCACTGTGCGAAAACAGCTTGATTTTTCATATTTAAAAGTTGAAAGTTATATGAATGGATTCCAATAAGCCTGTGATGAAGCAACTGCAATTACTAACTTGCTCCTGATGCTATCTTTTAAAGAGGGGGAACAGGCCATTCTGGAATATGCAAAATTCTAAAATTTTATGACTTAAATACTTTTCACCCAAAGAGAAGACTGTTGATTTAAGGTACATATAAAAGTGAATTTCATAGTATATAGAATTTCGAATTTAGCGTTTCTATGAATTATAACTTAAAGCAAATGCTGCTTAATTTGGTCTCTCAATCTAAAAGTTATTTTTAAGAATATACATTCCAAAACTTATATATGCGTGGTTATCTTTAGTAATATTTGTGTACTCTCTCGAAGACTTTTAATTAATATCATCTCAAGTAATTTTGATCTTGTAACGTGGAATAATTTTTTTCTTTCTCCTTTTAGAATTTCTCATTGGAATTTGTTTCTGGACATCCTGTATAAAAGTTTTTTAAGTTTTGCATATTTTCACTGAAATTTACCATGTAACCAAACTTTCATAGTCTGAAGAGCTATCTTATTCGATTCCTTTTTTAAACTGGAGCTGTCTACATCTAACCATTCAAAAGCCATTTAGTTGTGAAAACATTTAAAATAACTACATGTACATTCTTTGAAAATATGTAGATATGTGATAGGCTGTTTTCTTTGTTTTTAGCTGAATTGCATTAGTACCGAATTTACTCAAAAAAAGCATGGAGGTGAGAAAGGTGTTCCCTTTCGTATTTTGATTGAAACATATACTCATGATTCTACCTCTCAAAAATTACATTCAGCTTCATGCCAGGTGAAAGTTTTCAAGGTGAATATTATGTTAATATAGATTTAACTTATATAAAAGCATTTTAATGGTTTATATTTTTATTAACTGGGTTTGTTTTTTTCAAGCCAAAAGGAGCAGACCGGAAACATAAAACTGACAGGGAAAAAATGTGTAAGCGTTTGCAATCTGATAAAGAAAAATATCATCCTCAATTTGAATATACTGTGTTTAGAGGCGTAAGTATAGTATTATATATATAAATTGCACGTGATTCATTTCATTGAAAATGTGAGATGGGATTGAAAAAATGTAGTATTTATGTCGGAATTTTGATTGATTTTATTTTTCTGCATGTATACCAGGATTTTGGTCATACAGTAACGACTGAAATAAAAAGTTACATCACTAAAAAAAGGGAAGTAATAATATGTTATTCTGAATTTAAGTCGTGTGTCTTCATAAGTAGGAAATCTAAAAGAATTTTTTTTTATGGTGAACCCTGGACTTTGATTATAGTGAATTAATTCTAATTCCAAAGAAAGAATGCGGAATTTTTAACTTAACCATATTTTTTGGCCTATAAATCTACATCCAGATTTTCTCTAATAATCATTAATTTTAGATATACTTGGTATTTAAGTGGACTCTTTATTATTAATCCATAGCCTTGATATTTAGATGCAGAAAAGCTGAGAATGTCATCAAATTGTTTTTAAAAAATGTGGCATTTCTATTCTTATACATCAGAAAATACAGTGCAGCAATACCCCATCATCTGGTTAATCGGTTCTTTCTTTTCAGCAGTTGTTTTCACGCAGCGAATTGTAATACTGTGTTTGTTATTGGTAGAAACTTCCGTTGTATGATTTGACTAGGTGTCAGCCTTCCAGTAATATTTTATACGAAAGATATTTCTAGAGTTTTAGGAATTTACATGCAATCGTTAATTTTTTATGAATATTGCAATGCAGTTCCTCAGAATAATCCCCATTTAATTGAATACACTAAACTAATTTTTTAATCTACCTTTAAACAATTTCTGGGTGTCTGTTCAATTTACCTGCTGCATGGTTAAATTCTTAAATCGAACACCCTGTAAAAGGTTATTTCCAAATATGAGAATTAAATACTCCTCATAGACATTGAACAGTTTCTGAAGTTTTCACACTCTCTTTCCATAAACAAAATGATTGCTCTTTGCATCTTTCATCGTTGCATGCTCTTTGCATCTTTCATCGTTGCAAAAGCACTGCTATAAAATGAACCTGTATCAGTCAACTGAATCGGACTAAACAATATTGCACAGGATAGCTGCATAAACATGTGAAGACTTGTCTTTGATCTATAGCATTGTCTTCTAGGAATTGAACTCAATTCCTGTAACTTTGGAAACACCTTATGTAGTTGTTCAACTTTTAATTCTTATGTATGCACTGGAATATAGTGGTTGTTGTCTGTTTAAGTAATAATAGTTTCTCCACCAGCGTGAAGTATTGTAACAATGCCTATAAGGTGTTATTTAATGCTTTTATATTCTTCCTGTATATTCTTATTTTTCTGTGTGTTTGCCGTACTTTAAAACATGATTCCTCACACCACTTAATCATATTCCATTCATTTGCTGTCCAGTTCTTTATGATCCCATGTGAAATAAAAGCGTTTGATCTTTTTAGCAGGAGGATAGAGAAAAGGCAGAACAGATCCTTGGCTTCCATACCCGATACACCTTAAAGCATGGTGATCATTTCATTGGTCCTGATTAGCTGTAATTTGATTTGATATATTGTCAGGGCTAGCACTAGGTTCTGGTATAATCTCTTCTGCTCCTAGATTTTGCTCTAAATTTTGTTGCTTATTAGAACCAAAGTAGCTGAACTGGCTTTGTTGCCACCCATGTATACTGTTAAATCTGTTTGACTGGTCAGATCTGGAAATTCACTTGTGAACTCGAGTATCCAGTAACTGACGTCAACAATCTTACTTTGAGACCCAGTTTTTCATTTGGTAACCCACTGTCCATAAATGTAAACAATGGCTGCTGTTGAATTTGTAAAATGTTTCTTATATTTGTTGAAATGGGAATTGTCCAAAAAATTTCATATATACTAAATATTTTATAAATAAATGATTATACTTTAAAATAAAATACAAATGTTAATTTTTGATGATGCTTAACTGTTGCTATTTATCATAGTCTTTGTTTTTGTTTCACATTTAGCTTTGCTTTTCTGATGTGTGGGCTTCAGCACAGTCAAATATTTCATTGCATACTTCAGTAACTTCAACACCATGTTCTCCTATATCAAGTGGTTGCTCACCTCCAAGTTCTCAGTTAGAATCATTAGTGGATTCTCATAAAAATGATTGGTAATGCAGTTTCAAAAAAATAAAATTCATGAAATATGTTTCTTTATGTATTATGTTGAATATTTTTTTGCATAACCTTTGATTACTTTACAATTCTAAACAGAGTTATTTTCCATAATTGATTGTTTCCTTCACCCATACAGCCATAGCTGTGATGGTCTGCAAGCTACTTCTACTACAGAAATTCAGGAAATCACTGAAAGTCATCCTAACAAAGTAAACATAATTTCAAACTTTATTTCCAAACTTATGTGAAATAACTTATTTATTTGTAAATGATACATATGTGTAATTGGGACCTTAAGAATCAAATCAAGCTACAAATTTCATCAAGGCAGTTTTTTTTTAATGTGCAGTAAAATAGGTATTAGCTTTTTAATTTTGGACTTGATTATTAAAATTAAAATTCCACATCCAAATCTCAGAGTTAAGTTTTCTCCTGTAATCCCTGTATAATCAGTGTCCCAGTGGTTAAGACCACTGAATGCTGGGAGTTTGACCCAGACAAAATGGGCTAGCTGCATGATTTTTATCATGTGTAACTTGAGTAAGAGCCATTTTCCTAAGTCCTCCACAGAAGCATCCCTTGGCTTAGGGAAATTATCTTCATGTGTTGCTTATTATACTGTTCATAAGTTGATTTGTATATTTTTCTCCTTTGTGGAAATTTGTAATTTGATTTATGTCATCTAAATTTGTCATTGTGCTTCAGGTAAGGAAAAAATGTGTGACAAATTAAGACATCTTGTGAATGAAAAAAGTGAACATATCATGAACAGATCAAGTATGTTCTTAAAAAAACTTCAAAACTTATTTCTTAACTTGCACTTCTGGTAGAAAAGGCTGATAACAGTAAAAATTGTGCAGGAATAATTTATTATTTTTTAACGTTTTTGCAAATTATTCCAGGAAGTTTTAATTATGGCAGTAATTTTATCACAGGAAAAGGGCAAAATTCATAGATTATTTGGGAGATAAGTATTGAAAATTCACTAAATGTTCACAACCTGTGTTAACAATAATAATATCATGAACAATTTCACACTGGTGTTTTTTTTTTCGCCTAAATTTCCGATGGCTAGGCAGAAAGTTACAAAAAACTAAAATCTTACAAACAAAGGTTACAAACAATAGACCTAAGAACAAAGCAAGACCGAAGTCATTGCCTAAGGCGCTCTTGCCTCCCAATATCTCAACTCCTCTGTAAGACCATGAAGAGCCCCGCATCGAAGCAGGTGGTGCCTGTTCATTTCTTCTCCAGAATTACAAAGTGAGCAAACAGGATCGCTTGAAATGCCTATGCAGTGCAGGTAGACGGCAAGGCAAACATGTCCTGTAGACAGACAGAAAGGCGCAACTGCATTGTGTCTTGGACTATCGGGAATAAGAGAAGGACTTAATTATACTCCAACTTTTTAAGGATGTACGAATCTGAAGATCTCGTAAGATATTAGACGTAAGTAAACGTTTTAAAAACAGTTTAATCCTCCAAAAAGAAATGGCTGTATTACCATGTTTTAGTAAGGTGGCACCTCTTTTTGCAAGTAAGTCTGCTTGTTCATTGCCACAATGGCCAGGCACCCACCAGAGAACGATTTGTTTTCTCTTTATAGTTGGAGTTGTCAGGAATTCTTGACATTGTAAATTTTCAGGTGTTAATGGGTGTAAAACAGAGCTAATTGATTGAATGGCTGCTTGAGAATCAGCTGTGGAAAATTTGTATTGGTATTTTAAGGGGGCTGTACACCATGAATGTAACACACTACTGGACAAACTGTTGAAAGCAAAAGCAGTTAACAGAATAATTCTTATTGTACAAGTTTATTATAGTGGAAGGAGGAAACAATAAAAGTTTCAAGTAATTTTGAGGTTCATATCATGCAAAAATCAGTACCCTAGCATCTGCCTGTGGCAAATATAGTGGTTGTGCATGGAGTCGTATGGATTTTGCATAGTAGTTAAGAGTATTGCAATCCATGCGGCTCGAACTCGAGCTCTGTGATAAAAATAATTTGAATTTATAGATAACATGTGTTTTTGGATACTCTTTCTACAATCATTGACCAGGCATTTTTAGTTATTAAGAGATTTAGAGAAAGTGCTTGTCAGGATGTGTCACTGACGTCGTGTGTATAGAGAAAACATGGGTTACATGTATGTCATATTGAAAGCTGGTGCAACAGAAGCTTTAAAGATATGGCATAGTCAAAGGCATTAAGACTTCAGTAATGTTAAGTGTGGCTGGCCAGAGTACCAGATATGTGAACTATAGTTGAGTTGCACAAGCACAAAATGAAATTCATCCAGATGTTGGAGGCCAATATGATGTTGAAGAGTGCAAAATTCCACCATTTGTTCCCGTCTGTGATTCTACATGCAAATGGGTCTTTTGTTTGAATTGAAATTATCTGAACTAACCTGTTATCGTAATATTCTAGCTTTCAGCAACCCACAAATCAAGTAATTGAACAGGGCATGATATGATTTAGATAGGTAAAACTAGTAAATAAGAAGGGGCAATGCGATAAGGAAAATCTGGAATGCGAAATAAATGATGAAAATTAAGTAGTTAATTTTTGAAGTAGACGAACATGGATATCAAATTTTTAAAAAATTTTGAGATTAGGTTCTCTATTCAAGATGAAAAAAGTTAAAATTTTTGTTATTATAATGATCCAGGCTCATGAAATGCATAGATGTATAAATGTTAAGTAATTATGAAGCGGTTGGAACTGCAGAAAGTCTCTGACGCACTAGTTCGACCTTCTATGCATAGAAAGAATTAATAATATGATCACATAAAAAAAAATTAAACACCTTTTTTTTATAAAATACATTATATATTTCAAAATAGTGAATGGCGGCAAAGGTCTGTATTGTCTCAATAAATCTTTAAAATTGTGCAGTGCTGGTACAAAATAAATTTTACGTTATATATTTATTCATTCAGATTTTTGCATATGCAAACTTAGAACGGTGCCAGTATGTCCATATAATCAAAGACATTCTGTAATTCAAAATATAAGTAATAGTAACTGTAAAATAAAATTTTAATCTTTCGGATGAAACAAAACTTGTAAGAGAGAAAAGAACATTTATTTTTTTAATACTTAATTTCTCCACCAGCCCAATTTATAATACACTCACGTTTGTGAAAATTGCAACACCATGAAGGACTTACGCGAGTGAGCTGAAATTTTCAGGAAATGCAAAGTAGCGCATGATATGCAAATGATTAGAATTGCAAATCCGTAGCGCATGCGTATGCTGAGCAGCGCCCTCTGAACGGCTGATGGATCCGAATAAATAGACGGCTGTAGCGAGGCGTGTATGGTTATCGGTGGTTATCTGCTAGTGGTAAACGTTAACTCAATCTGTACTTATGCCTCGTCGACGAAAGAGAGCGAGATTTGAACAACTTACAGAGTTTGAACGAGGGAGAATCATCGGCCTTCGTGAAGCTGGATTGTCGTATCGTGCAGTAGCCTCTCGTGTGCAGCGTAACAGCAGCACAGTGATGCGCGTTTGGAAGCAGTGGACGGACGAGTGTCGGACAACTCGGAAATCCGGGAGTGGACCCCGAAATGTGACGTCAGCTCGCGATGATAGACACCTGGTCCGCATGGCGCGGACGGACCGTACAGCTTCCTCTAGACAATTGGCAGCACTGTGGTCAATAGCTACAGGTGTTTCATTGTGTGCTTCATCAATTCGTAGACGTCTGCTGCAGTGTGGACTGCGCGCACGGACTCCTTTATACAGGATCCCCCTAACGCACGACCATCGCCGCCTGCGGCTACAATGGGCCAATCAGCATAGAGACTGGCGTGCTGATTGGCAGCATGTCGTGTTTTCTGACGAATCCCGCTTTAATTTGTGGTACCATGATGGCCGCATTCGTGTCAGACGCTATGCCGGTGAACGCCACCTTCCGGAGTGCATTATCGAACGCCACAGTGGACGAACACCCGGAGTTATGGTCTGGGGCGCCATAGCATATCATAGACGATCTCAATTGCTACGAATTGTGGGCAATCTGAACAGCAACCGGTATATCCGTGAAGTTCTACAGCCCGAAGCTGTTCCCTTCCTTCAAAGCTTGCCAGGCGCTGTATTTCAACAGGACAATGCCCGCCCTCATACTGCTCGGATTGTTAAATCCTTCTTTGCAGCGCAGTAGGTACAGCTTCTTCCTTGGCCTGCGTGTTCCCCGGATATGTCGCCAATTGAACATGTGTGGGATGTCATTGGTCGGCGTCTTGCTCGTGATCCTCGTCCTGTTGCGTCTGCAGACGAACTTTGGGTACGCGTACAAACGATATGGAATGCTCTTCCTCAGTCAGACATTCAAACTTTGTTTGACTCCATGCCACGTCGTGTAGCAGCACTTATTGCGGCGCGTGGTGGCCACACAAAATACTGATTCTGATCTCTTGTTCTTGTTTGTTTGCTTTGAACATTTAATCATTTATTTGTACCACTACCACTCAACTGTGTATTAAATTGCATTCAATTATGACGATTCCTTCTTGGTGTTGCAATTTTCACAAACGTGAGTGTATTTTCTAACAGATCTTATAAGGTATTTCTCCCGCCTTCTTCGCATGCCTTCGTGGTGTAGTGGTCTGCATGCTCGACGCGTAACCGAGAGGTCCGTGGTTCGATTCCCGGCGAAGGCGTTGCTTATTTTTCACCTCTCCTGCTTCCTAATAACCTAATGTCTCTACACAGGCGCCCGAACTAAAAAGGTGGTGGATGATGATTTTCCACCACCGCGATTTGGCGATTGGGTCCCCAAAAGCCCAGTCGCCCTTTAAAAGGTGGAGTATATAAGGTATTTCTCCCGCCTTCTTCGCATGCCTTCGTGGTGTAGTGGTCTGCATGCTCGACGCGTAACCGAGAGGTCCGTGGTTCGATTCCCGGCGAAGGCGTTGCTTATTTTTCACCTCTCCTGCTTCGTAATAACCTAATGTCTCTACAATCTTAAATAACGCATCGGCGTCTATAACTCGAAGAGATCAGGCATCCAGCCTACCTTGTTGTAAGCGTAAGGGTTTAAGATTGCTGAATACTTTTGCTTCAAACCTGGGCAAATGGATTAGCTGCATGGTGTTTTTCATGATTTTTCCCACGTGCAAGGTGAATATTATAGTACAATATAGACTGAATACTATTGTAATAGGGGGGCTGGAAAAAAAAAGTAATGTCGCTTTCTTACATTAAATTCAAACGAATGAATTTTTAACGAGTTTTTATTTTTAATCAATAATATAATACCCATGTTATCAACAACCTTTTGCCATCTAGTGTGCAGATTTTCAATCCCGGACAGATAAAAATCAATTGGTGTTTGAGTAAAATATCTCGAGATAGCATTTTGGACATCATCCAAATTTTCAAATTTGTTGTCTCTAAGAAAATAGTGTAGGAATCGGAATGAATGGAAATCCGAGGGTGCGATATCGGGCGAGCATGGTGGGTAAGGCAGTACCTCCCACCCCAATTCATTAATTTTTCCAGTGTTCGTCTTGCACAGTGCGGTCTTGCATTGTCGTGTTGCAGAATGACGCCTTTTCTGTTGACTATCGCCGGATATTTTTCGATTAAAGATTTATTCACTCGATCCAATTGTTCGAATAAAGGTCTGCATTAACAGTTTGTCCAGGTTTCAGCAATTAAAAATGAACAATTTCGCGAATACTACACCAAACATACAGAAGCGCTTTTTGGGGATGAAAACCCGGCTTCGCAGTGATTCATTTGGAGAGAACTACTGCCTTTTGCGTTTTGGATTATCATATGGGACCCATTTCTCGTCTCCAGTAATCAAACGATCAAAAAACTATTCTGTATGGTGCCGTTGAAGCAATACGTTGCATGTGTTGGATCGGTTGGCTTTGCTCTCTTCGGACAGATAATGAGAGATCCAAACACCAGTTTTGCTTATTTTTTCAATCTGCTTTAAATATTCTTGGATGGTCGACCAAGGTTGCTTAAGGGTGTTTGACAATTCCTCGATTGTTTGACATGGATTTGCTTCCACTTCTGCCCTTCTCATGTCGTTGTCTGATGTTGTTGGTCTTCCTAATCGATAGGAGTTAAATCAGAATTACCGGATCTGAACTTGGAAAAACATCTTTGGCGTTTACGAACGTCTAATGCTCGTGGATAAACATCGCAAATGTTTTTGGTCGCAACTGTTGTGTTACTACCCTTGCGAAACTCAAAAAGCATACAATGCCGGATATGCGGTTCTTGCGGGAAAAAAAAAGTTTAATATTGAATTAATTAGAAGTGAGCAAGTCACAGTAATTTTAAAATAATTTTGGCACGCCTTCCGGATGCACAATGAGCTGACAAATAACAATCAAATATCGACATACGCAGAAACGACATTACTTTCCGGTCCCCCTGTTACAATGTAGTATATACAATCCAAATTTCCCCTTAGAAAGCCCTCCACCTAAGCAACCCTACCTTTAGAAAGATAGTCCTCCTGCATTTTGCCATATTGAAATAACCTAACCAACTGCCTTATGGCATAGTTAGTTATTCGTTAAGGATTTTTAATGTACTTCAGTAGGGAAGGAAATCAATTCTTACCAGAGCAGTTTTGTGACCATTATTGCTAAAAACATGTGAAAACAAATGTCTTTGAAAAGGCGAAGTCATTATTATCATCTAGAGTTATCTTATAAAATTCACTATGACTGATCTGATTACCCACATGCCGTTATAGATGATTGATAAGTATCATAAGTGGTAGGCAAAGAAAGGACCAGCTTTAATTAATATTATACAGTCGAATCTCATAAATAGGCACTCCACTTTAAGCGGATATTCTGCATTAATCGACAGTTTCTGTGTCCCCAGATTCTTATGAGTAGTACTGAGCAGTAGGAAACCAGTTCATTCCCATTTGGTGCATGCTTTGTGATGATAGACGGAAGTTTTTGTGTCTGAGTATTCGCTAATGAGAGGTTCGAGTGTATGCGACTTTTATAGTGTCATTTATGAAATACATGGTGACACATTGTCACCTATGTCAGTAGGCAGAATAGGAGAGTTCTGCATCTTAGAGATGTTGGATTTGAAGGAACCAGACGACGGAGCTTATGAGGAGCTCGAAAAACGTGCCACTGCTGTGTTATCAAGGACGTGGTACTACCTGTTTCCTCCTGTTCGTGACATCATCCCGGATTCCAACATGTGGTGTCACTTGCATGTTGCATCCTGTATGGAAAGCGTTCTGTGTCATAATGAACGTCAGCATGCTCATGCTGTTATGACATGATATCCGATTTTTAACATGTTGATCAACACTCTCTTCAAAATATTCTACTCAGCAACTGCCGCTAGAGAGCAGTAATCTATACACGTTGTGATTGGTTGTTGTAGATACCAACGAGGCCTAAGATGACCTAGATTATTTTCCACTATTTTTTCTCATATTGTTTACCCATCTGTAATTGATTTTCACAGTATTATAATTTTTATCATACTCTTTTTTTTATGTTCACAAATTTTGGTCTCGTTATTTTTTAATAATTAAAATTTTGACAATTTCATTAATTTTGTTTGGCAATTATTATTTATTTCACATCTATCATTAATGAAATCATCAACATGTTTTTTAGTTCCTTCTGGCCTGCTTTTCTTTTTAATTTTAAACTAAATTTTCTGAATTTCTGTCAAATTTCACATTACAATTTATAGTATCTAGGTAATATTTTTCAGAAAATGCGAATGTCTTCCGAGCTAATTTTAAAATGATGAGTTACTTTGCTTGTGATATCCTTCTTATTAGCTCTAAAGGCCTATTCCTCTGAAAACATGATTTTGCATTGAAACTCTGAAACATTTCTCAGTGGAGTCTGTTTCCATTCGGGAAAAAGTTAAGATATTATTTTTTTCATATTTAATGTCTTTTATTTATTTTTTTTCCCCAATGGGGGGCCCTCAGTCAACTTCAGCGTGGCCACTACTGAGGCCAGAAGTGGTGGTCACTTTATTATGGAGGCACCTAACAGGTGGGCCACCTTTGCCTCCTATAAAGAGACGGACATTTACAATCATGTCTTCTCCGGGATTCGGACCTGGTTTCTTTGGTATTGCAGTCAGCTCCCCTAACCTATATATCGACCAGGTGGCCATGTCTCTTATTAATTAACATTCACACTTTAATATGATTGAGTTAAATAAAGATACTTTTAACTCATGATATATCTAATTAAAAGCATTAAATATTTTTATAGAATGAATCTACATATTTTTCCGCTTTTTAAATATACAAAAAATATGTAAAGTTCTCATGCGAGTCTAAATGCGTATTCATGTAATATCCTATAAAATGTTCTGCTATTCAACCTGGGACTTCTCTATTGATAAACCATATTAAACTTT
>KK118074.1:870880-904197 GCA_000611955.2 Stegodyphus mimosarum | reverse complement strand
CTGAGTTTCGTAATTGTAACTCGATTTTTTCTGGGTGCATGTTTCTTTTGTGTGTGTGTGTGTGTGTGCGTGCGTGCGTGCGTGCGCGTGCATGTGCATGTGCGTGTGTTGTCAGTCAATGGTTTGATTTTCCATATCCGAAATTTTCAGGTGCTGATATTTTGAACCTGACTCGTGCTGACTTAATTGACATATGTGGTACTGCTAATGGGATTCGTCTATTCAACACTCTTCATGGAAAGTAAGTTTTTGGTCTTGCATTAAGTCTGAAATGTAATTTGATAGATAATCAGGCTTCCTTTCTTGTTTTTCAGAGGTAAACTAATTTGTTTTTGTTAAATATTTTTCAGGTGCTATTTAACCTTATATGTTCGCTTGCCCTCCCAGAAAGGTAATAAAAATATTGTTTATAAGAATATTTGAATAGCCTGTATAAATGTATGGTTCTTAATTAGCATATATATAATCAAAGTTCCCGAAGTTTGCAAAAAATTCTGAATTTTCTGTTTGCTTTTAGGATATCTGTGCATGGTATTTGCTGCGGTAATTATTTACGAATGATTTTATAAGTTAGCACTATACTTAAATTCTGTGCTTTAACAACGGCATTTCTGTTTCTAGTAATGATTTCATGTACAGTGAGTCAAAAAAAGGGCGGGAGGGCAGTCTTACACCTCATGTTCTGGTGAACCGATTAATAAACGTTAAATTGCATTTTTCGTGTCTGGAAAGTGCGACTTAGGATATGTATTAGTTTCATATATAGTATTGCTTTAACATACGTATTTGGGCTCAAAATTGAACTTTTTTATATGATATGAAATGCCTTCCCCCCCCCTTTCTTCAATTTACCAAATACATAATACCAATTTACATAATACCAAATTTTGTGAATCGTAGAAGTCATTTGCATTTAATTCGTATTTAATGTAACTTGGCACTAATTTTCAACCTTGAGCCAAAAGAAATTTCACTTGGCAGACTTCAAATTTACTTTAACCCTAACTCCCCTTAATATTTCGTTAGTGAATGACCACATGCTGAAATCTTCTGTAACTTTAAAACTGGAACATTCATTCTGTATTTTAAATGTAAAATTTTTACAATTTTCGAAAATTACTGGAATTTTTTGGAGCTGCATGTTTAAAAATCCTTAAGATGTCAGAAAAAGTTTACAGGATTATTCAGTCTAAGAAATTCCTTTAAAATTTGGATTATTTATAAATAAAATATGATATTTACGTCTGCCATGCCCAAAGATTTAGTATCTGTATTTAAAATATGATTAAAATGTATCAGTATGCATAAAACTTAGATTTTTAAGCAGACCAGTATAGCTATAACAGTTCATCCATTATATTCTTTTTTACGTATGTTTGAAATTTTGATGAATTAATAATTAGTCTTTATTATGTTTTATGTAAAATAATGTAAAATATACGTAATAAAAGCCAACAACGAATATATGTATATACCACAGCGATCATCTCCCTTAGACGACCACTTCCGAAAGTGACCAATATTTCTCAGAAAATAACTAAAAAAATTAACGCGTAATCTGAAATTTTAAATTGTTAATCTGATTAACAGTTTGGAAGCATGTTAACGAATAAAGATGTTTTTAAATTTAAAAAGTTTAATTCAACCATCCAAATACTTGGGTTCTCTTCTTAAATGAAAATATCTAATGCTCTGAACTCATAAAACTAAATTTTTACTGCTGTTAAATAAACTTCATACTTAACTTCTAAAACAGAATATTAATTTTTAAAGTCTCTGTGTTTGTTTCAGCATATATTATGAGCATGTAATAGTGAGATTAGAATAAAAAATATGTATTACAGTTTGAACAAAATTAAAAGTATAAAGGAAGAGGCTTGCAATATATATATTGCAGGAAAATTTTAGCATTACCCTTAGATTCAATTTCAGATGCAGACGCTAGTCTACAAAATAAACCCTACTGGCCATAAAAACTGATACTCCATAAAGGCTGCCTGCAACAAATGTCAAATTTACATGAAAGGTAATACATGCATGTGATCTGCATCCAGCCCATCCAAACAAAACAGATCTGAGTAATACCATCTACAATGTGTATAAATCAGAAGATAGCACAGCGAGTTTCTCATTTGAAAATCTCATTTTAATGCTTATTGTTTGTTAAAGATCATGTTGTGCCTCGTGTAAGAATGAGAAACTCCTGCCAGCAAGGTTAAAATTTCAACCGTGGCAGAATCGTACCTATCAAGACTTTTGTTCATAGTTCCATGATATTCATGTTCGTGTTAGTCGGGATCCCAAGACTGTCAAGCGAATATGGAATTGATAGATCCAGGAGGGCCATACTCAACGCCATATAGGATCCAAGTTGCCTTGGGCCACTAATGCAGAGAGGACAGAAATGTTGTTCTCTCGACCTTATAGGATCGTAAGCCATGCCACGTAGCCTGAGTCGGGAATTTGACTCGTGTGCAGGACAATAAGTGTCTGCATGGACAGTGTGCTGATGTCAGCAGCACCACGGATTGTCAGCACGGCGACCATTGTTGCGGGTTTCCTTGACGCTGCAGCAGAGGCAGGCGTTCCTACAGTGGTGCGACGAACAGCGACACTGGACAGAGAAATAGTACCATGTCATCTTTTCAGATGAATTTTGATACTGCGTATAGCATCATGGCGGTGGTATCTGTGTTGGAAGCACAGAAGGGAGAGAATGTTGCTATCTTACATTCGTCATTGTCATACGGGCAGCGTATGACGGCAGACGTAAACTGGCATATCAGAATCGGGTGGGTGCACAATCCAGTCACATCTTGTTTGCATTGCCAATAATTTGGACAGTTGTCGTTGCTTTTCTGGTGCATTAAACAGGGTTCGTACGGTCCTTAAGCGTCCTTCAAAGTCCTTAGGTTTTTTGGAATCGATTTTTAGTCCTTAAAAGTCCTTAATTTCGACCAAAATCGACAGAAGGTCCTTAATTTTAATAATCTGAAATTTCTGTCTTTTTTTACGACTGCCATTTTGAGTGTGAATTAGCATTTTGGAGGAATATTTTTGGCAATTCACTAACGCATATGGTTATCTTTTGAATGGGTGAATGGGTTCATGTGTTATAACTTATTTTTATTTCTAATATAAATAGTGGGATACTCGAGTTTCTAAGCAAGAAGTGAAACATAAGCATTTCAAAATTCATTTTTTCTAATGAAGAGCTCTTAAACATCTTTTCACTTTTGGTGATGTGAAGTTTTTTATTTAATAGTTCTAAATTTGGCCACTTATCAACATTTTGGCGATTTTAAGATCAGTTTTTGTGGAAAATTTTTAATTCCGATAGCTGGGAATTTTTCGACGTTTTTTTTAATACATCGTAACATTAATATGCATCAGCTTTCTCTATAAAATTAATTTTACAGTTTTCCTTTTTTTTTTTCCCCCCAAAATATTTCTAGCTTTTCGCTATTACAGAATTCTAAAAGTTATAACATTTTTAGTTTTTTGTTGCTCAGTTTGTCACTAAATTCTAAAAATTCTACCACATCAGCTCTATAACCAGTCCTTACCTATAACCAGTCTTATATTTCATATTTCTTCTGAATTTTGATATCGCTAAATAAATAAAATTAGCAGCCTTTTCTATGCATTCTAAATGCATTTAGTTATTTTGGAATGACAGAAATCCTTAATTAAATCCAAAAATTCTAAAATGAAAAGGAAATGCGTTGAAGAAAGAAACTGAATACATAAAGAAAATTATTCTTCAAATATAGCCACAGTTATTATTATATAAATTGCCCAGTTGTTCATGATTTCAGCCTTTAATATAGTTTCCCATTTCCTCATATGATAGAGTTACTGAGCCAGCTTAAATTAAAATTAAATTTTATAGGCATAGACCACTAGTCCACATTTTTAGTTTGAATTTGATTGTTCTTGTTTAATTACATCACCACGAACTGCAATTGATTTTGTTAGCATCAGAACATGCCTTTATATTCTAAGTTCTCTTTAAATAAGAGGCTTATTTAAACCTTTGTCTGGCACTGTAGTTACTTTCAGACATAGCGATAATTTGCTTCACGTCTGTTGGGAGGTTGGACTATTTAAATTTTACCAGATCAAGTAAACTCTCATAGCTATATAGCAGAGTGGTTGACAAGTTAGGAGATAAAGCACGCAGAAAGTAGCGAGAACACTGGTTTGCGTATTGCGACAATTTTCTGATTGTTAGAAAAGATGTTTAAAGAGAAGGAAATCGATTTAAATTAGCCAAAATGTGTGGGAAGGCTTCAAATTAAAAAGACGCATAAATATTTGGTTGAGTTTTGTTGTTACAAAACGTAAATGTTATGTAGCTTTTAATGTGTAATTATCCTAATATTGTTAAGAATCAATGTCATAAATTGCATGTATTTTAAACTGCGAAATTTTATTAGATTGTGATTTTAATGGGGCTTTTTTAACAAATATTGTTTAAAAAATAAATAAAATTTTATATTGGCCTTGTAAATCCATAATAACTAAGATTATCTAACTACCTAATTTAATTATTTGTAACTAACTGCTTACCTTAAAAATTATCTCTGCATATTAAAGCGAGTTATTGCCTTTCATTAATCTTTACCGTGGTCACAAGATAAAACACAAAAACGCAAAAATTTATGTAAAACTTATTCTTCTGCATTCTTCTTATTCTTATTGCATCTACTGAGACTTAAAACAATATGCCAACCATGCCTACATCAGGCCTTTTAGGTTTGTTCTAATCAGCAGATCTCTCTCTAGGTAAGCAGCAGCGGGTACAGGGCGATCTTTTGTTATGAAGCATGCTGATTATGATTTTACTTCTCATTTTAATCTATGCCGCTTGACATAAAATTTACCCGCTATTTACTAAACTTCTAGACTGAGCAAGTATGTGACAAAAATGAAATATTAAAATAAATAAATAACATAAAGCTAACTGTTAGCAAAACATAATAAAATGTCACTTATCTTCCTTCAAATATGTCCAACTATTGTAAATGTAAAATACTTAATGCTGCTTGATACATTTTATAAAGTTGATTTTATTCGCAAACTTATTAATAATTTTGTTAATTAATTCATGTTTAATAATAATTCATCCTACTTACGGATCTATTTTCTTGTTAGGATTGTATTACAAAAATGAAGTTCAGGGATAGATAATATTTTTAATTGAATTTATTCAGTTCCCATTTCCTCATAGGTCCTTAATTTTTTTCATTAATGGTCCTTAAAAGTACTTAATTTCCGTGTGCAGAAATGTGTACGAACCCTGATTAAAGCCTGTGCCTATGCCTCATTTTAGAGCCGTGCGTGACGTCATTTTTCGGCAAACTCATGCAGAATTCATATTGCCCGTGCTTCCTTGACCTTCCGCGATATATAGGATTAGATTAGTTGGAATCTGGGCGCAGTCCGGCCCATCTAGTGAATATGAATTCACCTTATAGCCAAAAATGGGCTGCACCCGAGAGAACACCTAGAAGAGGATAAAAAAAGAGAAAGAAATACGAAAACACAAAAAGAAATATTATGCAATAAAACAAAGTAAAAGGAAAACACGTAATCGCAATCATGGACAAATCTCTTTCTCTCTCTCTCTGTCATAGTCATATACACACACTAAAGGTGGGGAATTCAGCTGTTACCCTGGTTAGCTTGCTCTCCAGATATCTTCTTCCTTGAGAATATCGGATCATAGGCTACTGAAAGACAGACTGGCATGACACCAGCACCGCCTGCTTCTGCGATTTATGAACTCTGGCATAAAGCCGCATGAAACGAAGTACCCGTATTTGTCATCTGAGCTCAATTGGACTTCATGCCCAGCAGGATTACAGCCTTTGTTGCTGCCAGAAGTTTCAGTTCTGTGTACAGAGTTCTGCATGCTGTGTACGCCAAACCGCTTGAAAATTTAATCATGTTTTCATCCTCTTATAGCCCAAAAGCAGCTAATTGCCAAAACCGCTAAGTGCTGGTAGTTCCGACCCGAGTTCTATTCCAGGGGAATGGGCTGCCCGCATGTGTGTTTTCGTAGGTTTTCCCATGTGTAACATGTATACGAACCAGTTTTCCTTAGAAAGTCTTTTATGAAGACATAAGTTCCCTTAAGCCTTTCGTACTTCGCCGTAATTAAATGAACCAAACCAAACCAGTCATCCTGTTATACTGTTTATGTACAATAAATAAGTTTCTGCTATTTGCTTTCCTTCCTACTATAGCAATTTTAATGGCCTGCATTGTATTTAGTGGTGAAAAATTGGAATGTCATCATGTTTAGCGTCCCCTTTTTATGTCTTTCTAAAGTAGCGAGTTAATAAGTTGCTAACATTTGTCGGATATACAAATATAGTATATTTGTGCAAGCCTATGACCCGATTAGGTCGTCACTTGCTGAGAAAAAGCCTTAATAGGGCATGACTGTGAAGTTCGATGAGATGACTGCTTCAGAGAAGAACAGGGAACGAAAGGAATGTGAAGACCCTTTGCCCTGATGCATTGACGAACTTAAGAAAAAATATCTTTGGCAGTATTTCAAATACGTAAAAATGAAACAAAATGATGACAGAAGGATAAAACGCCACCCTAGTGACAGGAGAATCCAAAAAGTATAATCAAATTATACACAACAAGAGTATGCATATGAAAAATTCAAAATATACAATACTGTTTAAAGCTGTAAAGTTTCAAACACTAAGAACACAATATACAATTCAGATGTAAGTTAAAAGTAAAACAAAACCAAGTAGAAATTAATTCTTGGAAATAAGAACAAAAGTATGTACAAACATATGCTAATGACTAGAAATTATAAATCAAAATATGGAAAAGAACAGAAATATTTAAAAGTACATGTAATAAAGTTGTGGTCGCCTTATAGGTGCATAGAGGCAATGATCAGGTAAGTCTGATCATTGCCTACACACCGTCATTTTCGATTGCTACATAACTAATTATCAATAATGATCATCTTCCATTGCTGCATAATTGATTATCAGTGAGTAATTAATCGTAAAGCTGCTAATTCCCATATCAAACAGTTTCTTGTTCTCATTTCTGAGGTGTTCGCTAATCAGAGGGACATTTAGATTCTTATGCAGTCTCGAATTTCCGATGGAAACGCAAGCATTAGTGATAATGAGAAGTACCTTATTTCGGGCAAATTGCAGTTTATTAAGCCTTTGAACGCGGGTTCAAAATTCATAAAAGCTTAGAAAAATAATCCATACCTAACCTTCCAGCGATAGTGATAACAGTTGAAATCCCAGTCTCTGCCGACACGATAAAAACAGACCCCTCGTATATTCAGGATAAAATTGAACACATTTAATACGTAATTCTGAATATACGGATTCCGCTTTCGGAAGGTTAATACCTGCCGGCATAGCCACTGCTGTGGTTGTGGAGACTTAGCCTAGAATAGGCCTGATAATTCGTCATCGATAAAGCTCCTCTGCCGTCTCTAATCTATGCCTTAAGGCCATATTTGACTTGTGATTAAGTAAGGGCATGATTTCATGTATTACTGTATTAGCTCTACTGACTGCATACTTGATGTGCTGGTCTCAGTTTAGATTTAGATTAAAGATAACCCCCTGATACGTTACTTTGGTTAATGTTTGGACTTTCTCATTGAATAAAATTCATTCTTAATTTCACACTTCAACCTACGCCGCCTCATTACATGTAGATGAGACTCGCTTCCATTAATGTGCACTATTTTCTACATTGGTGTTCTATTTCGTGAATTTTGGCATGTAACATTATTATTGCATAGTTGGGCGAACTTGAACTTACCTAGGCTGTTGTGTAGTCTGTAAACCGGCCAAGGCTAACCCAAGGTGCCTCTTCTTGGAAGGACCTGATTATCAGAGTTATTCCTCTTCTGAAATTTAGAGTCAAGGGCTTGTAAATTCGTCCCTTATGTCAGACGCTTGTCGAACACTTTCGCCATATTTAACGTTAAGGAGCGCCGTGCATCTTTTGTTATAAGTTTCCGCGCTTAGAATTTTGACAGTTCTCATTAATTATTTCTTTGTGTTTAGGTTTCTCGAATACCAAACTGTTCGTCTGGAAGTAGGTCAAGATACGGTCTGAGCCGACATAGGATCAAATTTTCTAGTAATTTTCCAGTTTCTAACATGAAGCTGATCGGACGGAAATAATCCAGCTTTGTATCGTTCTTTCTGTGCTTTGGAAGCATGAAAATGCCTACCCTTTTCCACAGACGAGAGAAGTATGAGTGCATGGGACACACGTTTATTGTACTTTTAACGTTGTTCGTCGGTAAACTGCAAAGCATATTGTTCGTAATTCCGTCATCTCCTGGCACATGCCATGTGCGTAGCTTCCTAACAATCTCCTAAATTTCTCCCGGAGTCCTGGGATCAGTGACATTTTTAGTCGCTGGCGGTTCGAGCCTGTTTTCAATATAGGTATCCACATGTTCGATGAAGGCTGGGTCGACTGGATCGAAATAAGGAGTAAATTACATTTCCATGTGCTTCGCAAAATGTTGCGACTTTACTTCGTCTATATTATGGCCTGTAGTTTTAAAAAAGAATGGGCTTTCTACATGTCGGATATCTTTGATGTTTTGTACGAGTTTTTAGAGCGAGCTTTCTTTTGAAATTCAGCCTTCCAGTTTTTCTCCCCGCATCTCTTTCTTGTGTTCAGCTATTTTGAGCCATTTGCTGATTCTGTTTATGCAGAATTTTAGTTCAAGGTCTCACGAGATGTGATAATGTTTCTTGAGCTGATTTCTATTTTGACATGTGTTCTCTGATCTTCTAAGGAGTTTGTGAATTGAAGAATTGTATTCAACCACTTTGGAAGCCTCTTTCTGAGCTATCGTAATTGAATTAATGAATGTATTGTTAGCTATATCAATGCTTTGCTTTCCATAGAGAACCATCCAGCTTTGGAAGATTCAGTTTTATGAGACTATGGAACAAGCACCAGTCCGTGTTGACTTTGAGCTTGGGAAATCTTGGCATTTCAATCCTAATCTTCACCGAGAACAGAAAGTGATCCGATGAAAGTTCATTTTTCGCCTCAGGCTCCGTTCAGATGGTGGTATAAATGTCATAGAGGCATACTCATAAGGCATAAAATGCGGTATACGCGTTCACATTTGCGAGACTGAGTCTAAGTCGTAGCCAGTTAGAGAAGCTAAATTTGCGCGTGCGTGGATGTGTCTACAGCTTTCCCACTCTGTTTTCCCGCTCAATTTGTTTCGCCTGTTCTCTCTGATTGGTCTACTCTTATACGAAGTCGGCATAAAGTTGAAAACTTCGAACTTTATACCAAAACCTCTTAGCCATCTTTAGTGACGTAAAAAGGTCTGATTACCTAGCAACGAAGCTCGGCTTAAACCACCTACGACATTTATACCACCCTCTGAACGGAACCTCATAGGCCATGGGAATGGTAGTGTTTGTCGAGAAAAGTCCAAGCTATCTCTGTAATATCCATATATATTGACATCCGGCGAAGAATTATTCTGTGAGTAAATTGCAAGGGGTAACTTCAAGTATAGTTTTAAAGCCCTTTCGCATTATTATTCGACATTCTACAACCCCATTCGGTGTGTATGGCTTTGTTACCTAGAAGGTTATAAGCTGCACTATAAAAGAGGATACCGTACGCTAAAAAACTGACAGGTTGGTTTTTATTTTCGTTTATTTGATTATGGCAAAGCACTCTAGGGCTATCTCCCTAAGGGGAGGAATGCCTTCGTGGAGGACTTTCTAAAGGAAGCTGGTTCGTATCGACGTTATGCATGCTAAAATTTGCGAAAACCCAGGTCGAACTACCAATGTGCAGCGACTTTACCGCTCCGCCCTGGTGGGCGGAAGTCTGGCAGAAATGACTATTGTTTCCTAGCTGTTAGTATTGTCATGAGAGATAAGGCCGCAGCTAAACGATTATTTCACATAAATAGCGACCCGCCATATCTGTGCCTGCATCTGCCTCACCTGTAGGGTGGTTAGGTAAACACCCGTAAGCTTAGTGTTAAGGATGCGTTGAAGGTGACTAATCAGCTTCAGTAGGATGTTCAGCTTCAGCAGTACCCGAGATAATATTGTCACTTTGCCTTAGGTTCATATCCTTGCAAAGCGGCTGTTTGCATGATTTGGTTTTGTGGTTTTCCGGTGCGTAACGTGAATTCGAGCATGTTTCCTTGAGAAAATCTTTCACAAAGCGTTGCTTAGCAACGAGTCTTTCGTACGTCATTAAAACTGGTATAAGGACTTTAACTAAACGTTGTTTCAGCTTGACGCTAGGATGGTAAAAGAACCGACCGATCATAATGAGATGAGCTAAGTTAAGATTTGTAAACCCATTCACACACGCACAAATTTACTTTTCGTGAATGGCTGCAGTTTAAACCCTGTTCGATAAGGATGAACAAATCTGTGACATTTTGCTTCTAATGTCTATGACATTTGTGATGTTTCAGCCATAGTGTCAATGCTTTTTTAAGGAATTATCAAATCGCTCACTTGTACTGCGACTGCAATAACGGAGCACAATTAATAAGTAGCAGCAAAGGTCTCAATGATTGCTGGATAAGCAATTTCTAAATGTACAACGTTAGGTCCGGATTTGAATCTCGGAGAAAGCATCCTCTTCTTGTGGGACATAAAATCGACTGCCGCATTTGATGCATTCTGGACACCATTCTCGATAATGAGACGGCGAAATGGCCGATGGATTTGGCTATTCCGGACAAATGCGTGAACTGACTAGCAGTCGGCCATTAGATAAAGAAAAGATTACTAAATTTTGTCAGGGCAAGCCAACTAAATAAATACGCATGCTACTTGAATTCAGTTTGCATTCTGTTCAATGCCGACAAATATATAAAAATAACTAAAAAGGATTAATTTATAATTAACTAGTTATTTAAATAAAATCGTACAAAACGGTCGAAACTAGTTGCCATTGAAAAGCAACTTAATATGCATCTTATGCAGGACTATTATCTATGGGCTCAGATGGTGTGATTATTAATGTGCGAAGTGAACAACTTCAGCCAAGCACCAATTTCAGTGTCACTCAAGACGTATAGCTTGACGGCAAGAATTAAACTGTTCTGTTTCCATAGGGAAGCCAGTGTCTCGGCAAAATATATATGATAGGCTTTCCGAAGGTAGATTGTTATGCAAGGAGGTCAATTTTTTGTATTCCTCTGCTACCCGGAGAGATATTATCCTAGATGAGTTAGGCCCATAAGCATCGTCTGGTTGAATCAGAGAAGTCAAGTTCTTTTATTTGTGAGCCACGCTTTAATATCTCAAATAATGTTCGATGACCTTTGCTGTGAAGAGAATCTACAGTTCGGTACCATGCGACAAAAAGCCTGGGAAAATACCTTACTGAGAAAGTGATTAGATATGAAGGACTATAGCAACAAACGGCCGCAGAATCTTTGATGCTCAGTACATGCTATCCGATGCCTTGACAAAATTATATGGCGTTATGTTCATTCATTTCTAGTTTAATTTGGCCCTGTGTTATATTGATTTAGTATATTTCTCATTCCTTTATTTCTCCAATGATATTTACAAAGTGAAACAATTCTTCATATATTCAGCGATCTGCTAGATTATGAAACTTGAATCCTGTAAAACATGCATTAGATGTATTAGGCAAATGTAGTTTGATTTTAAATTCATTAATAAAATATTAACTACCATAAAATTGATCAGCAGAGTTATTTTAAGCATGGATATTGTGTTGAAGCCTACATTTCAGCTCAGGCCTATCAAATAGACTTTTATACAAATATATTATCATTCATTATACTTATATTTTAGGGCTAGATTTAGCTTCTCAAAGCATAAAAGCTTAATTCGAACATTTATTCAAATACTTACCATATCTTTATATATTTGGTATCATTTCTTTTAAACTCGCAATTAATCTGTAAATTTCATTCCAATCCATGGAACAGTTTTTATTTTATGCAGTAATCAGCCTGCCAGTGTTTGAGTGAAGAGCTAACTGAATACTTGTAATTCATCTCGAGTTTAGTTGCCAGCGATTGTGGTAGTTGCATAGAGTTATCTTAGTTTTTCCCATACATAAGAGAATACTAATCAGTTCATTTTAGAAAATCCTTCACGAAAACATCTCTCCTAAAATACGTATACATGCTTTGTCAAAGCTAAACTAATAATTAGTGTGTTGCTTGTGTATTTTTAGCACTGTAATCAATAAACGAAGTTCTTTCTTGTAAAATTGTACAGAATTCTCTAATTTTTCCTGAATTCTATAAATAAATTAGTTTATGTGTTGTTGTAATAAAGCTTATAGGTTTTTCAAAATTTATTTTTCCTTTCAGCTTATAGTGCCATTTATTTAAAAACTGCCAAACTATTTGAACTCAACTCAAAATTAAAATCATTTTGTGGGTTTCCAGCAGATTATACCTGTGAATTATATGTTAGTGGGCCATCAGGTACACGTGTGATAGTTACGGATGAGGTAATTATTTTAATTTTATGATGCCTTAATAACTTGAAAAAGATGATGTAGTCATTTATTTCATTTCAAAATAGTACCTTATTGTATATTAACATTGTACAAAATATTTAGTTCTGTCTTGACTAACAATGTATTATTAAGTGTGCTGTTTTAGAATTATTGGAAATAGATTACGTCTTTTGTTATTTTGCATTATATGTGCTGATTGTGCAGAAAAATTTTTGGAAATAAAATATTTTATTATTTTATAGGTCATATGTAATATGGTGCAGGATTCGTTGTTTGTTATTGAATGCATGGAAGGTAAGTTTTCTGGCGATGAAAAACATATAAATGCTTTGTTTGTGCTTTTAACTGGTTAAAAATGATTTAAAGCACGTCTCTCGTGCCTTTTTAAGCCCATCTGCATAATATATTTTGCCAGTATAAAAGCAAAATAATTTTCAAGATTCTTTTCCTGCTTTCTCGTCTAATTCTCCATTTTGTAACATACTGTTGTATTAATAGCACTTTTACTAAACTACTTTTTTAAAGTAAAACTACTTTTTTTTAGCTATTAACTGATGAAGATTATTTATTATTGTTTTGTTTTTGTAAATTTATTCTTCCTGTTTTTGGCTGGAAAATCTGTTTCAGCCATTGAAATTGCAAAACCAAAAAGCAAATGCCCCAGAAATCTGAAATTTGCAAATTCAATAGATATATATATTAATTTTATGCAATTGATAAAAATTGTAAACAAAATGCTAAAATAATCTCGATTTATTGAGTATGCATTATAACTGTAATGCGCGGAAGTTTGCACATTTACATGCCTTGGGGAGCTATCAATAAAATCATTAATCATTGCTGAGGAATGTTTTGCAACACTACAGGCACTCGGGCACATAAGGCAATAAGACGGGCAGCAGGCTTTTCCTTTTGCAGTGGTCGACCATTGATGTGTGAGAGGTACTAGATGCAGGAAAAGTGCAAAAATGCAGCAGGTTAGGTCTATGCAGGCTAATCATAGCAACATGCAGCCTGCCATTGCCAAGTTGAAATACAACTTCTTCAACATATTACAGGAATGGCTGTACCACTGATTGCGTGACAAAATCAGTATAACATAGTATCGATACTCCATGAAGAGAGGAGCCCCCTTCCATGCATTATTTTGCTTCATATTATCCCAATAGCAGTGCTGATATGACATTATCTCGTAAAATCTTATTTATGGCATTGTGTACATGCTATCCAAACCAATCTATGAACGTAATTGCTTCCGAGACAGATGCGAGACTCATCATTGAAGAAAATAGTCCTTTTTTCTAGCCTTCATTACCGCCTGGATATACATCATGACTGCCTTTGAAAGGTGTGTCTTGGTATTAATGGAATACAAGTCGCTGGTCATCTAGCTCCTAGCCTGGAGATGGTTTACGTAGACACTACTGGATGTAATATCCAGATCAGTTTGCTTTAGATGAAGAATCACTGCATGCCACTTTTTTTTAATTCCACGGTCCCTCAGAGCAACAGGTCGCCTCTGGCACCACTTGCTGTCATTTGAGTTCATCATTTATATGGGATCAACATGCAACAATTTTTTTATCTATTTTCTCCCATTTTGTGCGAAAATGTTTAGTCTTTCGAAGAAGAGGAATCTGTGTATTATTGCCTTTGAAATCGATAGAATTTTATTCAAAAATCTCTGCCAAATTAAGGTTTTTTGCTTAAGTTTAAATTTTACATAGCCGTATTGCTGTTCCACTTTGTTGTTTCATTTATCATATTTCTGTGAAGTTACATTTGTAACTTCACAGAAATACAAGAGTTTAAGAAATGTTGCAGGAGAGATTATAAATTAAAGAATTTATGTCTCTCTTCTGTTTCGTATAGTTCCTGTCAATTGCTCAGTGCTTATAGTGATTGTATTCATTACAAGAAATGTACCTTCGAAAAAAATATGCAGTTTATTGTATAATAAATAAATCTGTAGATCTTGCAAGCAATGGGAAGATGGTGAATTTTGTAAGATTGTATCCCTTTTTGTAAGCAATGAGAAGATGCAGTTTTCTGTAAGATTTTGTGATGTATGAGGTTATATGATAAAATACTACTAATATTAAATGCTTTAAAGAAATGGGAAGACGTGACCTGCGCGTAAACACAATATTGAGCGTTAAATATCTTCAAAACTTAAAATTTCGTTTTGGTACTGTCTTTGTATATCATTATTTTAAAGAAAGGCTTTGAAAGGTTACCAGAAAATTGTTATTGGGGGGGGGGATTGTGACAGTTACAGGTAAAAGTAAGGGGGAATACCAGACCATCATAATAAATCACCAGGTATTGTTCTCACTTACTAGCCATCTTTAAGGGTTTCTACAAGCGTTAGGAGTGACCGCATCGGAATCATGCTGATTTAAAAGCTGTGTTTGTTCCATGCCTTAGAAGCAACTCCGCAATTTTCAGCAGCCCATCATGTGTATTGTAGGAATAAGATCTTGGTATTTTATACAAATCAATTCTGTAAATACTTTATAAAAAATAACAATTCCAGATTGAACTCATTGGGTTTCCACAGGACCGTTAGACTTCCATCAGTGATAAGGTATTTCTTCCACCCCTTCTTAGCATGCCTTCATGGTGTAGTGATCAGCACGCTCGGCGCGTATTAGAGAGGACCGTGGTTTGAGTCTTGGCGAGGGCATTGCTCATTTTCATCTCACTTTACTTGATGTTTTGAGTTTACTTGATGTTTCTGAGTTTCACTGAACAAGCCATGCTGGTGCGAGCATTTCTCATGAATTGTTTTCTTTCTATGTGCATGTTGGTGCTTTCACATCCAGCTTTAAATGTGGGATTGAGACCATATATGTAAGTGTTTAATAGCTTTTTAACTGAAAGAATTTGTGTGAGAATGCTCTCATTTCTCTGGTTCAAAGACAGCTCTTAAACTGGTGGCCAAAAACAAGAATCAGTTTAACATCATCATTTGACTAGGAAAATAGTTCTACAGTGATGATCATCCCACTAGATAAGGGATGATCAGAAGTGGTTACTAAGGTTAGGATAAGGGATGATCACCACACTCGCCTCATTTATTTCGACACAGCATGTCGTGGGTGTTTTAGATCGACGCATCAACTCCCTTCTTGGAGCGTTCAGGAGCTCAAATCTGCCATCTTACATGAGTGGCGGTTGATCTAATAGAACTTAATTGGTACCTTAATTATTAGAACAAAAAATATATTGTTAAGTGTTCATATCTGCTAGAGCAGGTCACATGCCTATTGTCTTCGAGAGCGGAGGTGACATAATTTCCCTTTCTTTAAAAACTGAACTCTTAATTTTGACTTTAGCATCAATATTTGAGCATTATTAAACTTGTAAACAATGTAATTTATTTTTCTAACTATTAATGTACACTTTCTTCATATTCTTATGTCTTGCAGCTAAAGTTTAGTTCTATTTTGATATTTGTATTTTAATTTTGAACACCATTGTATTTAGGAGTAAGTCTTGAAGCAATAAATGTGGGTCAAACCTCTTTAACGCCAATCTGTTGCAACTTTCTTTCATAAAGGCATCTTTTTACATATATATATATATATATATATACATATATACATTTATATATATGTACATTTTCTTTGTTTAAAAATGTGTGCGATGGAACTGTTAATGTCTTGGAATTTAACGCATTTCAATTTGTGTTTTGTGCGTAATAAGTGATAATGAGGGAAGAGATATTTTATTAATAATAATAATTAAAAAATAACCATAGAAAAAAGTACAAATTAAATTTTATTTCATTAGCTTATCATCAATGGGAAGTTTGCGTTTGCTTGTTTTAAACCAGGCGTTCATAATTTGGTCTGTATTCAGAATAATGATAATGAATCTTCCGTTTGGAAAGCAGCAAGAAAGGAACGATTCAAATAATTAGGTAGATGCAAACTCAGGCATCTTCGCTACATTTGGTGTTATTAGGATCTTTTACTCGATTGATGTATTTCCAAAATTCCTTATCAGGTTCGCTGGCTTGTAAGGTTGAATCAATTTCTAGACTTATAATTTCACTTTTCTAATGCCTCTTTTTTAAATTTCATTTCAATTTTTTAATAATTTCAATCTTTTTCTTAAAATTATTAAAAAGTGAATCTGACATTTCGAAGAATTTTTCTTACGAATTGCCATTGTCAGCTATGATATTAAAGAAGCCACGTCCGTTTGTTCCTATGAGTCACGACTAAAGGCCCGTTTCCACTACTGCGTATGCGTTGCGGTGCGTATGCGTTTCTCCAATCAGCGAACGAATTCGTTTTGATTGACATCTGGTGTCCGTCAACGGATGAAGTTCAACAATGTTCAACTTCCATGCGTAGGCCTGCGGAAACGTTCGGGTCACATGGTAAAAAAGGAGCAATCAGGTGTTGTCACCAAAAATTAATGGCGGCAGAAGCAGTCATGGACGCTGGCTCAGGAAAAGAATGTTTTGCTAAAAAATACTTATTTCTGAATTAGCGTTATTGCGAGAAATCTGCATACTGAAAAAGAGAGCAATCAGCTGAATTTAGTTAAAAAAAAGATAAGAAAAATAAGATAACTGCAACTACAGTACTAGTTCGTCGAGAGCAGTGATTAACTGTCAAGGAAATCAGGAGCAAAAAATATAATACCAAGTTCATGAAATAGGAAAATTTGTCCTGAAAATTATTTTCTAGTTCTGCATACACGTTTACCTTTCATGATAACGAACGTCTGACTATATCAGACTGCTATAGCAAATCAGATACGGCATGAAAAGATCTGTTACTTTTTTCTTTTGAAACAGGTAAAAACTAAAAACGTTAATTATAAATTAAATTTAGTAGCCTTTTAAATATTCCACTGAATTAAAGAGTACGTTAAAAATGTATTTCTCTATTTACAAATATACCTTTTGGCTAGCATATATTTGTAAGCACATGGAATATATTTTTAGCAGTCTGTTTAACTTCAATCGGAACGCCACTTTAAAAAATAATGCTTTTTGTAAGAAATGTCCTAGAAGCTGAAGAACAAACTCTGGTGAATTTTTTAGACGATAGCACTGAAATAGAACCAAAAAAATTTAGTTTTATGAATTCATTTACTTCATAATGTATATAAGACAAAATTGCTAAGAATGCTAGTGTGGTGATAGCGTAGTGGTAAAGCTGAGGGTAGCGAACTGTGACCTTTTGGGTCGTGAGTTCGAATCCCGTAGTCTTCTTTTTCCACCCTGTTTGCTATTTTCTCAACTCCGTGTTCCAATTGATCTATATTTGTGTTTAAAAATTTATTTCTATTGTTATGTGCATTAAATATAACGTTTTATTGATGCTCTTATTTATTTAAAATTTTCCCCTCAAGAATTTATTTTGAAAATTATATATAATACGAATTTAAAGTATACTCCCTGTATATATATATATAAATATTTTTTTTCGTTTCACTTTTATGTTAATGCACATACATGTGAGGAGACTTTGGGATGTTTCCAGGTCTAAACTTTCAATACTAATGAACATGAGATACTAATACCTTGAACATTTTTAATAAAACAATTTTTAAAAAACTTATTATAAAAATTGCTTTAAATTCAGTTCTCTCCAGCTGAAGCACAGGAATTAATTAATTAAATATTTCCATTTTATTTACCTTAGGTATGCATACATGTATAAAGAGAAATAAGCTTATTTTTATAACTTCTTCCATAAAAAGCTATAAATTTAAAATTTATAAATTCAAAATAATATTTTATGGATTATGCATAAAATATAACTGCGCATAGTGCATTTTGAAAGAAACGAGATTTCTAATAAATTATCCAGCTATGACACAGAAGAAACTGACGCTAAAATTGTATATAATATCTCCCCAAATTTGCGCATATTTTAAAAATATACAATCTCACATAGCAGTCAGCGGTATATAAGCATAGCAAATTTTGTGTAAATATTGTGAACCTTTCTTTACAGTTGCTCTGTATTTTTAAGGTACCAACTATTTTTAAATGTGTTTAACATTTTTATTTGTTTTGCAGTAACAGTACATTTTAGTTTTAATTATATATTATTTCGTTAACATTTAAGTGTTCTAGAAACGGAAAGAAATTTTTAA
Source organism: Stegodyphus mimosarum (assembly GCA_000611955.2). Taxonomy (NCBI): domain Eukaryota; kingdom Metazoa; phylum Arthropoda; class Arachnida; order Araneae; family Eresidae; genus Stegodyphus; species Stegodyphus mimosarum. Next base: position 885,543 of record KK118074.1, on the reverse strand, counting down.
AAATTACTCCAGCTTCTATGCAGTTCATAATATGCATTATAACCTTACGTATCTAAAAATTGCTAACTTGCTTTACTTTCACAGTTCATAAGCAGAACTAAAAATTTCCAATAACATCGTCCGAATAATCGTAAGTTAAATCAGAGACCTCTGGTGGCAATGAATGCAACTGACCATCGAACTTCCGTAAGCGTAAATCCAACGCAATAGTGTAAACGGTTGTCCGTCTGCGTAATGCGTTTCTCCCAATACGCTACGCGTTGGTAACGCACTAATGGAAACGGGGCTTTAGCCTAAAAGATAATCCACACTGTCGGTAGGCCACTGTCCTTCCTCTGTCAAACTCGGATAACTGATCAAACGATGATCGCTGTATACTACACCTCAGCTAATGCATGTTGTTAATTTCATGTTATTTGCATGCTTCCTTCAGGGTGTTGCATTTACGGTGGCCAGCAGTGTATGTTTTAACACCTATTTTTAAAGAAGAATTCCATCTCTTTAACCAAACAATCTACACTGTGTTAGGTTCCGTCTGGATAAGGCTCCAAGCTATACCTCTAAATCTATTGCTCTGTTTTTTCAAAAAATGAGAAATTAAACCCGAATTGAAGGTATTCCCTTTAAATGCATCCCACCCAAGTCCTGTCTCTTTTGGATTACTGTGCATTTTGACTTTTAAAACAAACTGTTTTAAAGTGGTATCTCAAAACAGTGGATGAAGTCTGGAAGATTGTGAAGGAAGAGTAGAATAAAATCAACCTTGATGCTTTTAAGAAATGGACTTTTACGTTGGAAATAAAGATGTAATATGATAGTTCAACAAAAGGGCTATCGGACTGAACATATTAGAAAATAAAATTCTAAGGTTTCTTTATATATAAATCTTTGTAAAATCATTACAAAAATGTGTGAACATGCTCTGTAGATGTGTATATATATACAGGGTGTGACGTAATTGATATTCAACTTTAAAGTGTGAAAACCGATGGCAAAAATAACAGTATTCATATTGCAGGTTTTCAGAGCACTCAGAATGAAATTTGTTTTAATTATGTATATTTATAAAAAATAATGCTTGATAGCTATAATAATTGTTAAAATGAATGACTATTAATTTCAGTACGTGCATCAAAACAACAATGGGATGATTGGCTTATACTTTGAAAGCTGCCCTGCTGTCAGGTATTTCTGCAGCGGAGATGTAATTTTGGTGGTAATGTCTTAAAAAGAGCCAGTCTGTATCTTCTAAGTGAGATCCATCATTGTGATGCATTTATTGTAGTTGATGGTCATTTATTTGAACAGTCTTTATAAATATCCAGGATTAAAACAACTTTCCATTATCCATGTTCTTCATACCTGCTGTGCTTCCACATTGCATTCCACTACACATTGTTATTAATTTGACATGTTCTGTAACCCCTTAAAATGTGTTCATGCGTTTTAAGCAAACTGTGTTAGCCAAGACAAATGTCACAGCAGATGCACATACTAGAGGGTGAAAAACGGGTTTTTCGACACAGCAGAGTTATGATTTCCTAGTTGAAAAATCTGAACTCTGGACACAGTAAACACATAGATAAATCGCAAAAGAGAAAATTTGTCATCTTTATGAGCATCTGAAGTTCTAATAAATAACGTGGCTAACAATCGAAATCAGAGTTGTTGAAAACATAATAGGGGTTTTAGGAAGAGCAGGAAATAAATGTGCCATTTTTTGTTAAAGGTAATTACTATAGGTACAAAATTGATAATGTTATTTTATGTTGTGGGGAAAAAAACTGAAAGTAAAGCATATCATGGTGGAAATAAAGAATACTATGCAGAGGGAAAACGAAATTAATTTACTGAAAATAAGTGTAATATTTAAAGATGTAAAATAGGTGCCCACCTATTTCACTATGCCAGAGTTTAATATTATTAGATTAAAATACTGAAATAAATGGATTTTCAGAAAAAGTGATATACATAGAAGTATATTAAAGACCAGAAAACACTAAAAATATTTTATATAGAATTGGAAAGGAAATAGTACATTTGAATTTTTTTTTAAATATAAGAAGACTCACATTTATGTATAAAAAAAAAAAAAAAAATGACAGCTGTCAGTTTCTGTATTTTTCTTATTTATTTTCCGTAGTAATTCAGAAAAGCTCTTCATTAAATTACATAAAGTTAATTTCCTTTGAATGTAATAAATACTATGATTATGTACAGTGTTCCTTTTCAAAATGATATTATATGTAATATTTCAGGATACATGGTTTCTAACTAGAAAACTTTGCGGAAATACTGAATTATTTCCTTCCCCCCCATTATTATTAGCTGTTTATTCGCACTGGTAGATGAATTGAATAACTGATATCACTTATTGTTGTAACTGAAATTCAGTTCTGATATATATAATGCATATTAATATGTGAAAACCTACTGTGGAACGTAAAGTGATTAAATCTTAAGTGTAAATAAATGAAAGTATATCATACTTTTCATTCTTTTAAACTTTTCAGCAATGAATTTGCACTTACATCAGACTGTGAAAATTAGACACATAAAATTATATGTGTGTGTATGTGTATTTCCATTTCCTTTCCTTTTCTCTCCTCTTCTCTCTTTATATATATTATATTTGTAAGAAAAATAAATTAGATCATAAACTAATTTTAAAATATAAAAATGCTGATAATCAAACAATTGATAATTGGTTATGACTTTGCTCTAAGTACTGTGTAATTTTTTGTTTGCATATAATGGAAAATATAATGCTGCAGAATGCATAATTCAATGTTCCTGAAAAACCATGTGGAATTAAATGTAAACAAGAGAAAGTGGGCGATATCCATTTCCGTTAATGGCTATTGCCATTAACGGAAATGGAAGCCTGCTGCTTGTCAAGAGTACAAGCGAAAGTGAATAGGCTAACTCCGTTAAATCAAAATTTTATATAATGGTTAACTCTACTGCTATTGTTGGGAATCAAGCGTGAACGACATTTAACTCTTTCACATCGATAGAGACCAAAATCATTTTCACTTAAACATCTAAAACGCCCATATATATGTATTTTTGTTGGAATAGATTTCTGCCCCGCTCCATACCAAGTAGAATCCTACAGCACTAACAATAACCTACTTAAGTAAAGTAAAAACTTCTCTCTTAGGATCTTCATGCGCTTTCACCACTGTGTGCTGTTTTCCCTTAAGACAGGATTGTAACTTCTGGCATCAATAGCTAAACATTTGACGCTAAACAAAGGAGAAGGAAGGTGATTTCAAATATCAGAATTACTTTTAATCACTTTAAAAAGAATGATTTGCATGCTATTAAACAAAAGCAATGATGAGCCATGCACTAACATTCTGGGGGAAAGCACCAGGTAGAAAATAATTTAGGCGTTCGGGGTGACCTTCGGATGTCTGAATGGTTGTGGTTGGGCGTTTCGGGCTGCTTCGATGTGAAAGAGTTAAAGTTGAAACCATCAGTTTAGTTAGATATATGCAGGATATCTGTGATTGAAATTTAGTTATTATGTATTGCTTCGAATTTTGAATATGTGTAAATTTTAGTGAAATTATAGTATTTTTTGTATTCATCACGGTTGGAAGTAATGCCTATCATCACACGGCATATGTGCCAGAACCTTACATACACATTTACCTTTAATGATAATGAACGTCTGACTACATCAAACTGCTATAGCAAATCAGATACGGCATGAAAAGATTTGTTACTTTTTTCTTTTGAAACAGGTAAAAACTAAAAACGTTGATTATAAATTAAATTTAGTAGCCTTTTAAATATTCCACTGAATTAAAGAGTACGTTAAAGTTATATTTCTCTGTTTTCAAATATACCTTTTGGCTAGCATATATTTGTAAGCACATGGAATATACGTACCTGCCAACTTTTACGAATTTTTCGTAATTTTTACGAAAATGCGTTTGTCTTTACGATTTTACGATCGTAATCCATTTTTTACGATTTTTTTTCCTTTTTCAGTGTTTCTAGTGATTTTTGTCGAAATGTTATAATTTTTCGCCAATTCAGCGATTTTCGCCAATGGCATCGTGTTTTACCGCCAACTACCGACTACTTCGAATCCAGTAACCTGCGGTTTCTCCCAACTCGCCGCTTAACCAGCCAATCCAATGCGTTGAACTTGTTTCTCCCACTCTTTTCTTTTTTTTTTTTTTTTTTTTTTTTTTGCACGTGCCACAAATTTTCTTAATACGTCGTTGTTACGAAATGAGTTCAAAAAAACCGTATTCTCAATATTTTCGGCCTGCCTACAAAGCCGAATTTCGAACAATTAAAGAATCCTTCAAAGGAAATAACTATGTATTTTGCAACGTGTGCGTGTGTGACTTCATAATAAGTCACGGTGGAAGAAGAGACATTGTGGAGCATGTTAAGTCTAAAAAGCATGAAGTTAATGCTTCGGCTTCGACAACGTCAAAGAAAGTGAATGATTTATTTTCAAATTCGGCTACGAATTCGGATGCCGATGTCATTTTGGCAGAGTGTTTGTTTACTGCATTCCTCATCGAACACAACGTGCCGCTAAGCGCTGCCGATCACGCCGGTCAACTTTTCAGACGGATGTTTCCCGACTCCAAGATTGCTCAGAAATATGCTTGTGCTCGCACAAAAACATCTTCTATTGTGAACGAAATTGCTTGCGATGCACAAAGTAAAACGATAACTGCACTCCAGAATTCAGCATTTTCGGTGTCAATCGATGGCAGCAACTACAGCGATTGGAAGCTTTACCCCATCGTTGTCACATATTTCTGTGATGTTTCTAATGAAATGAAAACTCATCTTTTGCGTCTTCCATTGTGAAATACGGGGGAAAATATTGCCTCCTTGGTAATTAATGAGTTGAAACAACTTAACATCCCAATATCAAACTGCATTTCATTTGGTGCAGATAATGCTCATGTCATGGTGGGTGACAAAAAGGGTGTAGCCTCTTTCCTCAAAAAAAGAACAAAATGAATTAATTGTTATTGGATGCCCATGCCACTTAATTAATTAGGCAGCAGAAAAAGCTGCAGCTGCTTTACCATTAAATATTGACCAGCTTCTGATTGATGTGTTTTTCTATCTGGAAAAAAGTGTAAAAAGGAAAGAAAACCTAAAGAATTTCCAAGAACTGTGCTCTGGTGAAACGAATTCATTGCAATAATTTTTTTGTATAACATTAAGTTCTTGTTTTATGTTTCCTAATAAATTTTTTAGTTACTACTTAATTGAGATTTACTAATGTAACTACAATTTTCTTTTTTCTATTTGTATAAATTATTTTTTTAATATCAAAGCATGATATTAATTTTTCGTGTTCTTCCGAATTTTGGAGAAATCTTCTGAATTTGGGGGAGAAATCTTCTGAATTTTTATCTTTAGAGGTTGGCAGGTATGAATATATTTTTAGCAGTCCGTTTAACTTCAATCAGAACGCCGCTTTAAAAAATAATGCTTTTTGTAAGAAATGTCCTAGAAGCTGAAGAACAAACTCTGGTGATTTTTTTAGCCGATAGCACACTGAAATAGAACCAAAAAAAATTTAGTTTTATGAATTCATTTACTTGATAATGTATATAAGACAAAATTGCTGTTTACCTTAGTGTGGTGATAGCGTAGCGAGCTGTGGCTTTTTGGGTCGTGAGTTCGAATCCAATACTTTTCTTTTTTCACCCTGTTTGCAATTTTCTCAGCTCCGTGTTCCAATTTTATCCATATTTGTGTTTTAAAATTTATTTCTATTGTTATGTGCATTAAATATAACGTTTTATTGATGCTCTTATTTATTTAAAATTTTCCCTCAAGAATTTATTTTGAAAATCATAATATAATACGAATTTAAAGTATACTCCCTGTATATATATATATAAATATTTTTTTTTCGTTTCACTTTTATGTTAATGTACATACATGTGAGGAGACTTTGGGATGTTTCCAGGTCTAAACTTTCAATACTAATGAACATGAGATACTAATACCTTGAACATTTTTAATAAAACAATTTTTAAAAAACTTATTATAAAAATTGCTTTAAATTCAGTTCTCTCCAGCTGAAGCACAGGAATTAATTAATTAAATATTTCCATTTTATTTACCTTAGGTATGCATACATGTATAAAGAGAAATAAGCTTATTTTTATAACTTCTTCCATAAAAAGCTATAAATTTAAAATTTATAAATTCAAAATAATATTTTATGGATTATGCATAAAATATAACTGCGCATAGTGCATTTTGAAAGAAACGAGATTTCTAATAAATTATCCAGCTATGACACAGAAGAAACTGACGCTAAAATTGTATATAATATCTCCCCAAATTTGCGCATATTTTAAAAATATACAATCTCACATAGCAGTCAGCGGTATATAAGCATAGCAAATTTTGTGTAAATATTGTGAACCTTTCTTTACAGTTGCTCTGTATTTTTAAGGTACCAACTATTTTTAAATGTGTTTAACATTTTTATTTGTTTTGCAGTAACAGTACATTTTAGTTTTAATTATATATTATTTCGTTAACATTTAAGTCTTCTAGAAACGGAAAGAAATTTTTAAAAATTACTCCAGCTTCTATGCAGTTAGAGATGTTCATAATATGCATTATAACCTTACGTATCTAAAAATTGCTAACTTGCTTTACTTTCACAGTTCATAAGCAGAACTAAAAATTTCCGAATTCGTCCGAATAATCGTAAGTTAAATCAGAGACCTCTAGTGGCAATGAATGCAACTGACCACCGAACTTCCGTAAGCGTAAATCCAACGCAATAGTGTAAACGGTTGTCCGTCTGCGTAATGCGTTTCTCCCAATACGCACCGCAACGCATACGCAGTAGTGGAAACGAGCCTTAAGTTGTATTTACGTGTTGAAATCTTGTTCTGCCGACTGTGATCGACCGAAAATGTCTTTGCAGTCGATTGCGCGCGACTTGTTGGCGATTCATGTGTAAAATACAGTTTAGACCTGCAGCGTGAATGAACTTCACACCTTCCCTTCCGATATAACACCGGCTGATATTTTTTATATATCTCAGTATATAAACCATATTTTGGTTTGATGTTTTGTGTTATTGCAGAAAGAATTTCTAAGGAAATGCGCACTTTTCAAAAGCGTTCTACTTGCATATGTTTATCCTAGATAATCAGTAATAAACTTTAATATCCCCTGAAAGGGGAAATTCGTCCTTGAGAGGGTATAATAGAGTGCAGAGGGTTATTGCCTAACTTATTTTCTGAGAGGACCCACCGACCTAATGAGTACTTGCAACAAAACGTTAAATTAATTGTTGTCCACAAAGAGTATATCAGTAGTAGCAAAATGGCGTAAGTTGTGATATTGATGTTGCATTAGAAATTTCTAAATTACGTCTAATTTTATTTTAGTAGTGTCCATTATTCACGAGGTGACGGCTTCAGTAAAAAGACGTGTTTTGTTATATTTTTACCTTTTGAAAGCTGTTGTGTACTTTTTGTTTGGCATATTTCTTTAATTTTACCTTTTTAAGATTAAAAGGGAAATGTTATATTCATAAGTTGCAAGAAATGAAACTGGTTTATTTTATTTCTTCATATATTCAGTAACTATTATGTGTTATTAAAATATACTTTTGATTGATTTTTATTTTCATATTTAGGCCACTGTGAAGAACCTTGCTGCATTTTTTTAAAACAAATGAGGGCTTGACTTCTTTTAATGAAATGCTATCATACATAGAATTGATTATAAAGTATTAAGAATCATTTTAATGTTATCAAATAATCTTATGTTTATCATAAATTTCATAATTTGATATATGTGATTGCTGTACTTGATGGCATTCTCTGTAATTCCACTGAAACATGGTGTATTTGAATGTCTGCTTCGTTTTTTATTTCTGATTTTGTAAATCGCATTTATTACGCTTTTTTTTTTTTTTTTTTTTGGTTGTTGTTCATGATATGTTGATTTTAATGTTAACTGCATAAAAAAAGGAAATTTTTCTAAATCCAGCTCTTTTTCCCTTTCTTTACAGAACTATGTTTTATTTTATGCTGCACATAAAAAAAAAATATTTATTTCCATATGGATGCCTGATTTACTTTTTTGTTTGTAGTAGTCATCAGAATTATGAATTTTAAATTTCAGTCAGACCGTAAATAAACGAATAAGTACTTTTTCTGACATGTACGATACGTTTAATACATATGAAAACATTAGGCGCTTAATTGGGCTCTTAAATTCTCCAAATGAGTAATGTTTGTTGTCAGTGTTTTGGGAAGCAGTTTAATAATTTTGTATAAAAGAAGAGTTCCTTTGTGTACCTACTTTGTGTTCATTTTGTATTTTTTAAAATGTAGAAAACTTTGGATAACTGTTTGTTATATCTTGTTAGAAAAACATTTGCTTAGTGTTCATATTCATCTTTTTATATTTCATTCTTAATCTGTGATTTTTAAGTCATCTGTCTGTACTGAGTGTTAAATAATAAATTTAATTCTTGAAAAATAAATGAACATATGCATAAATTGTAAACTCATTTCATATTGTTTATTTTATAATATGTCTAATGTACATAATACTGTCACACCCAAAATGCAGTACGTAATAGATATTTTACGAAGATGCAAAAATGTGCAGTAAACATAATGTTTGCACTTAATTATGTCTGATAAAGTATACATTAAAAACATGTTAGGAAGCAATTTTATATTCTCTGTCGATAACAATACATATATCAAATACATATTTTGACATTTATAAAATTCTAAGTCACAATATTGTGTAGACTTCTGAAATATTTTCTGGAGAAGTAAAATAAAAACGTACATTAATATTCTTATGCCTAGCGTTTAGCTTGTATAACTTCTAAAGAGTTAGCTAAAAAGCATGTGAAATTGCATTGTAGTTTTTACGGGTGCTTCTGGCCATTCATCTTGCCGAATTGTTGTAAAGCATCCTTTGCTGCAAGTGTTCTATTTTTAAAGTGCACTAAAACGTTTTTTTATTAATTGAGATCGCATATTTTCAAACTCGCTGTAATCATCATGTAATGGTTCATGGCGTACTTGCTGTTTATGTTATTACTGCAACCGCAGTTTAACTATTTTTGCTGGCTGTATGCTTCAGTTTATATCTTGAAAAACAAAACTTAACCATACATTTTTACAACGAACCACAAATTAACTAGCTCTTTTGTATATTTCTGATTGTTCTCTTATTTGAAAACAAAAGTTAATTTCAAACACTGCTTTCAATCACTTTCCTTTAAATTATTCAACAAGTCCAAATATTGAATTTCCCCCCCCCCAAGATTCCAATCAGTAAAGTAATTATAACCTCACCTGACGGCATTCAGCCCCATGCAATCACCAAACTCTCTCTGTATTAGGTGATACAGTTAGTGCTTTAGCAATGCAGCTTACTTATAGTTTTTTTTTTCTACCCGTTTAAACTAACTTTCGTTAAAATATACTGGTGTCCAAAAGTTAATCAAGAAACGGAAGAATTATGCACGCTGACATTAATTTATATACATACACAAACATATATACACAGGGTATTTCAGCAAATCGGTTACAAACTTTCAGGAGAGAGAAACTGCATCTAGACGATGGAAAATCACTCAGCAGTGTATGGTCGGAAACGCTTTCCTGGCGCGGTAGTGACAGCAAAAAACAAAAAGGAAGAACGCAAACAGGGTGAGGAAATATGTTTATTATGCTTAATATAGCAGAAACTAAGCAGTAAGAAGAAAAACAGTCAATAATCGTCATCAAAGAAAGTGTTCGACATTATACCCCAAACTGTGATGCAGGTTTCGCATCTTCGGCGCATGGGGGATCTGATGTTCTGATTATAATAGCGGACGTGTTCCGGACTTCCCCCCCCGAGCAGCTGCCACGATGCGTGCAACAAATTCCTCAGCTCTATTAACGTTGGTTTCGTACACCAGTGTCTTGACGTACCCCCAGATGAAGTAATCAGTGCAAGTGAGGTCTGGCGATCTTGCCGGCCAATGCACCGGACCACCCCTGCCTATCCAAAGTTGAGAATACATTGCATTCAGACGGAGACGCACATCAAGGTTGTAATGTGTAATGTGAGAGTACTTCATCATGCTGAAACCATAATAAACATGTTTTCTCAACCTGTTCGTGTCCTTCCTTTTCTAGTGTTCTGTGTCGTCACTACCGCTCCAGGAAAGCGTTTTCGACCATGCAATGCTTATGTGATTTATCATCTAGGTGTACTGTATATCTCCTGAAAGTTTGTAACCGATTTGCTGAAACACCGTGTGTGTGTGTAATGAATATATGTAATGGTAGCACAGTTGCAAGCTATTTAAATTCTGTACGACTGTGGCAAATGTTCTGGAAATAAGACACGATTGGAGTGCCGAGTAAATTGAAGCCATAAATGAGAATTTAAATAAATATGGAATTTAATCCAGATCGACTGCTGCTTCTTCAAAGTGGATAGACGTTCTAAGCATCAAGTATCTTCGCAATCACCATTACTACGCATCTACATCTCAGTGTTCTTACTTCAGTGCTTTCGTTAAATTATCCTTTCATTTTATGATAATTTAGTCGTGCAGAATCTAAATAACGTGCCACTGTGCTATCATTACATTTCTGATACTATAACGATAGAAGCGATCATATCAGCACATAGATGACTGCAGCAAAGCGTCTGGGTAGGAGGAAAGCACAAGCAAAACCGGCATCAGTTCAGAAAAGGAAGGGAAGGAGTCAGCAGTTTCAGTTTTAAGTTTTGTTTACAATTTGGTGATTGCTCAAGGGGCATCTGCGTTAAGCGTTACGTAAGATCGCATGATTAATTTGAATGACGCGGTTTAGACTTATAGGACTATTTTTAAGATAGATGAAGTTCCCAAATTAAATAAAAAAAATAAAAGATGTTATAGCCAATTAAAATTAGAAGTTTGCTTTCATATTTTTTATCTTACAGATAAGACCATTTTTTAATCCTAGCTATAATAATCAGGTCTGAAGAAATTTTCACTCCCAGCAAATAACTTACCCATATAAATCATTTCCTTCTATTATTTATAATAATCCTAATTCTCAACAAACTAATCTCAAGAAGCAAATGATTATATTTTAAGGTAAGTGTTCAGTGTAATAACAAACATTTGTCAGGACTGAGTGTTCTGTGCATACTTTTCGCGAACATGGTCTTCACCGTATTAAAGTCCTGATCTTGAACAGGGAGCTGAATGCAGCTATGTTCTGTGGTAGAATAACTGTGGCTAAATGGTAGAATAACTGCACGTACGGAGGGATTAAAATTACCCTTTTATTAAACTACTATTTACAGCCACTTCCCAACTCGGAAGGGACAACAGAAAATAATGACCGCACTTGGGTCTAAACTGAACAATCAAATACTTTAAAATAAAGCTAAGTAGAAAATTAAGAAGTCGTTGGTCTCAGAGCTATAAACGCGAGGTTGGCCTCTATGCTAAACGATCAATGATGCGTAGCATGATTTAGCAAATACTAACGCACTTAGATTACTTCAATAAGTATTAGAGTAACAGCGCTAAGGCTTAGAACTTAAATACTAGCTAGTCAAGCGAACGTTGAACAGAGCCGCAGTGATCTGAGACTAAAAACTCTCTCACACCGAGAAGTTCCTTGCTAACCTTTCAGATACAAAACTTGGCTCCACCTCAAATTAGCATAGAGCTGAAACGCGCGCTCATTCTAACGGGAAGTTGAAATAAGAGCTCATAGGAAAGAGAAATTAACATAAAACTTTGTTAGTTTAAACTAAAACCTTACACATTTTCCTGCGATTATCGATACAGGATCTCAGATAAATGTAATTTCTAAAAATGTTTTAAATTCTTTTGATACAAAAGTTAAACTTATTAAAAATCATCCTAGTATAAATGTGATGTCCTTATCAGGAGGTCTTGTTGTTACTAAAATAATTAAATCGTGTAAAATTAGTAATACTATAGTAGTATTTTATGTTGTAAATTCTGATTCAACTTATTTATTATTATTATCATCTTGTATTTCTTTACTTAAATTACAATTAAACTTTAATAAATTATGAAGTGTGTCAATTTAAACTCATGATATTTAAGGTATACAATTAAATAAACTTTTTCAGAATAATTTTGTATGTAAAACTAGTGTAAATAGTAACAATTTTTATAATTATACTGAAAATAGTGAATCTGGTAATGATCAGTTGCAAAAGTTAGTAACTCTAATCATATATTTGCTAAAAACAAATATGATGTGAGTTGTATTAATATGAAACCTCCACGAGTAATTTTAACTTCAGAATTACCTATAGCTTCTCAACCATATACAGCATCCCCTACAGATAATAGTGAGATTAAAAAGAATATACCGCCTTTTTCCGAAAATAAGACACTGTCTTACTTTCTTTTTTAGTCCAAAATACGCGCTAAGGCTTATTTTCGGGGAGGGCAAAAATAAAAGTATATTTATATATTTTTATTTAATATTATGTTACACAGAATACAGGAATTTAAATTTATTCAATTACAGTCATGTCAACTTCTTCTGGAACATCGTCTTCTGAATTATATTCTGATTTTCTTCCAAATCCATTTCCTGTTGAATCATTGGTCCGAATCTCTCATGTCTTGCGATATAGCTATCGTTAAATGAATACTTCTTGTCTAAGTAGCCTGTTCGTAGTGCATTGGAAACATCACTATCAGTTATTTTGTCCCATGAATTTTTTACCCAATTCACAACTTCTTGTAAGCCTGGTTTTACAAAATTACCTCGATGATATCTCCCCACTCTGTTTTCAATATATTCATTGATTTCCATCCGTAAATGATCCTTGAATGGCTTGTTTATTGCAATGTCAAGTGTCTAGAGGTAACCAGTCATTCCTGCCGGAATCATTATTTGATCACTCTTCCTCTTGAATCTCTTGAAAGTTTTTCATGTCTTTAGCGCGGTGAGTACTGGCTTCCCAAACTAGTAAACGTCTATTCCGACCCCTCAACAGTGGTGGCAGCATAAAATCAACCCACTTTCTTATAACTGCTTGGGTGCACCAGGCGTTTTCACTTTCAATAACATAAATTCCTGAAACACGTTGAATCTGGTCTTTTTTACCTTTAGTGATTAAAAATGGCGATACTTTCTTACCATCTAGAGGAATCGCCAAAATACAGGTAGCACGTGCACTATCGTAACCGGTAGAAGGAACGTAAATTGACAAAGAAGCTTTGTGGTGAACTGTCGTTTGAGCTCCTTGGCCTAGGAATACCACGGTCTCATCCATAGCAATCATGTTGGAGAGTTGGTATTTCGAAAAATCGATGCCATCAACAAAAAGCTTAAACGCAAGTGCACGTTTAACTACTTCATTGTCTTCCAGCTTGAACAATGTTGTTGATCTCCTTAGAGACAGTTCATATCGTTTAAGAAAGTTGTCCAACCACTGTGACGATGCTTTAAATTCTTCTGTGGATATGTCAAATTCAATTGCTGCTTCAAGGGCAAATTTTTGAATATCAGGCCTGCGCACAACCAAAGCCATTGCTCTCCTGCCTGCAATCCATTCCCAGATGAAAGTTTCCAACTCAGAAAATAACGGCTGCCGACCTGATCCAACTCTGCGGTTTTTGTCATTTCCTTGGTCCACCAGTTGACACAGGTAATCGCAGTCTGCACGCCATTTACGAAATATACGGAGATCCAGCATCTTCTCTTTACAGAATGCTACAAGATTTACATCAATGGAGTCTTCAACGATTCCATTTTTGTACTCGACGGAATAGCTCTTTCGTTTTGTACTCATTTTAACTGGGATTAAAAATTATTCACTTTATTTTTAAATAAAATTACGTATGAGGAAATAATCAGACTTACAAGACTGAAATGAATGAACGTTGTATACCTGCACTGTCGCTCAATGTAGACTGCTGCCTTATGTTGTATTTTTAAGATAAATTCCAAGAATTAATTTGAAACGAACTGTAGAGGTAAACAATTAATTTCTCGGAATATTTTGTTTCAAACATTTCTCTGAAATATGAGTATTAGGAAAGCTAAACGTATTACTACTTAATAAATCAACAGCATTTTTAACGAATTCTTTTTGTCACATTATTTTAACTAGGGATTATTTTCGGGGGATGTCTTATTTTACAAAAGTTCCGAAAATCACGATAGGGCTTATTTTCGGAGGATGTCTTATTTTCAGAAAAAGACAGTAGATGAACTGTTAAATGCTGGAATAATAAAACCTTCTTTTCCTAGCTTCTATCTTGCTAACAGCTCCTCGCTTTGCTTCGCCGTCTATAAGGATGTCGCCCCTGTTAGCCTGTGTATATTGGAAATTATTGTAATTGTTTATGATCAAAAAGTATACTGTCTACGAAGAATGCTTCTAATGTGTCTGGAAATAAAAATGGTAATTAGCTGAACTTGAATCGGGTCAACATCTTCTTCCATTTTTCCACTTGAGTATTGAAAGCTGTTAAAAGTACCGGTGTTAACTGTGCATAAAAAAATCCATCCTCGGTTACAACGACTGCAAGCTGATTCTTCCTTCTATGCTTTCCCGAAATCATTCCATATATATTAAGGTATACAATTAAATCAATCAATCAATCAATATATATATAT
>KK118074.1:857709-868346 GCA_000611955.2 Stegodyphus mimosarum | reverse complement strand
GCGTTACGTTCAGGGTGAAATCCCAATTCAGACTGAGTTAGTTTTGGTTTACAATGCATTTTGATTAGATAGTTAATACTTCTGTAAAATTATTATTGGTTACTTGACTTTTAGTTCCATTTACATCATCAGAATTATGTAAGTGCCATATGACATGGATCAATCTAGAAATGACGCAGTGCGTAGAGAGGTTATTATTTTTAGAATTGAGAAGGGAAATTTACGTTGTCTTTATTTTTATTTTTATTTATTTTTCTTACACACACATATATATATACATATATATATATATATAGCGCAAGAGATATCAAAGCCATCTTTTCTCAACACATATTGTAATCCATTAAAATTAAGCTCTATTCTACGTGAGGAAAATGAAGAAATCAGCACTTTATGTGACCACCATGGCTGGCAATAACTGCTTTGACATGCATGGGCAGGTGACGGAGAACGGGGCATCTGTCAGAGGTAAGCAGGCGCATGCCCTTCGTCCACCACTGTCCAGCGTCTGTACAAGAATTTAAGGATTTAAGTGAGGAACATGGCTTTACATAGGCTAGGTGGTTGTACAATGGCTATAGATTTGGGAACAGAGGGTGCAAGAAATATACTATACTACAATACCAGAATATAAAACAAAACATAAAGCGCAAAAGTAATACAATGAATAAGTAGTACAATATAAAAGTACATAAGTAGTAAATGCGTAATAAAATAAATAAATAGTGCAATGAAAAACTAGTGCAATATTAATTAAATAGTGCAATGAAAAACTAGTGCAATATTAATTAAATAGTCCAATGAAAAAGTTGCAGCTCAGCAAGAGAAGGTCTTATATAACCTGGCAGATGTCCTGTATCAGGGCTGCAATCGTGACAGTTTTCATATCTTATGCACAGTCACACGATTTTCTGTAATAAAGCGTCTGTTAGTATCCACATTGCTGAAGCACTGACGCAGGTGAGTGTCGTTGGTGAGAGGACATTGATAGACGTAGTGATCTGGGGAGCCTTCTGCTTCGCAGACGTATGTTGCAGTTTCGGAAATGCCAAAGCGAAGGAAATAAACAAGAAATGGTCCGTGACCCGTGACAAAGTTGGTGATTTGTGGGACGGACAGGTGTCTTTGAAGGTTAAGTTTTGGGGAAAAATCGCATGTACGTCTCCCGGTATCACTTAAATCCAATTCCTACTGCCATTTCAGGGTGGCTTCTTGAAGTAGCGATATGTATGGGCATGGGCATAGCGAGTAAAAGGACTTTGGATATGTCCTTGGGATTATACTAGTCCATGCTGTACCCATATGTTACGAAAATTCATATGGCGTAGCGGCAGGTAGGATGTGCTGGGTCCCCCTTCGTTTGATGATCATTGACCAAATGTACACAATAGGAAATGTTTCAGGAAAATGGGCGGGCCAGATAACAATGCGACTTGGTAGGCAATAAAAAATTGTCAGATGTAAGTCTCGTACGGTGCGGAATCCTATTGAAACTTGGACGCAGGAAAACCTTGAAGATAAGGGAGGAAAACAAGTTTTGGGGCTATGAAGATACTATGGTGATATATTCTAAGATACTACGGTGGCTGTTCAGTATGCTGGCTGTACGTATCAGGAATATGCGGGACTAATATCCAACAGGACTCTAAATCATAATTGCAGGTGCTGGACCGAATGGCGACGCGTAATTCAAGTGTCATTATGTTTGTTATCATGGTGCTGTTACGTCAGTTATGTTGTAAGTGGAATCAAAATAGGCCTTTTATTTTACATTTTTGTCCTATCTTTTTTATTCGGCCTTTCAAATTCTTATAAAAATATACGAGGCCTTTTCCGTTTAATACGTAATTGCCCTCTCTATATATAACTTCCTTTCGCATTTAAACCATAGATAGAGTAGTACTAATAAATGAAGCACATTAATCTCTCCACGCATATACTTTTGAGTCCTAAACCGGTTTTTAGCATCACATGTGAAAGTAGCAAGAAGTACTTTGATATGTGTTTAACTGCAGTTTGCATAGAATTTAGGAAACATTATTTTGAATTAGTTATTGCACATGAAACAATGAAATATGGCTTTATTTTAAAATTTTGATAGTTTCCTCCATGCTGAAATCTTGCATTGCTTACCTTCGAACCCGTCGTCTTTGAAAAAGAAAACGAAATAACTTTTCGTAAGTAATTATCATGATGAAGGGCTTCGTTAGTGATCGTTTGAAAATTTACTATAATTATTAACTATATCTCATACCCTCTATTCCGGGTTAAATATTAAATGTTGTAAATATTATGTTGGCGGTATTAAAACTAAAATATATGTGCACATGTAAATTTAGTAAACTAAAATAAATAGGAATATTCTAATTATCTGCTCCCCGATTTCAACAGAGTTAAGAAATGGTAGAGTTAGTTTCCTTCTTACCTCCATGCCATATAAGTAAAAACGGCCTGCATGCGCGTACTATACTTGTGTTTGAGTATACGTGTATGGTACGCACACATGAATTTGTGCTCTGTGTAAACAGTATCTACCAGCTGTAAATATATAAATATTGGCCAAATAGATTTTTATTTTTTTCGCATAAAAGTACTTTTCTATTATAAAATGCTTCTTTTTCACTATTTAAAAGCAGAATAAAATTAATAAAAGACAAAGTTAATCAAACAAAGTTTTCTTGCCCATTTCTGAAGTCTCCAATGAGTTGGAAATTTTTTGTGGGTGTGCGAATAATCAGAAAGTGTCAATAAAATGTATCAAAATTATCTGAACTTTCTAAAGCGAGAATTATGTTTGAAATTATTTTAACCTGCATTATACTATACCGAATAAGGTGACTCACATGTTAAGAACAGTTTGAGTTTCCTTATTCGGTATTTATTAAATTATTAGTATTGAATATCTTTTCCATGTTTTGTTAATTTTAACTATATGACATTTGAATTGGCCTTAAAAACAGTCACTGATGCTCAGATTTGAAAGAATAATATATATTCTGAATACAAATATAGCAATCACGATCATTGCCATTGCGCTGTTTGCTACTCTCATGTCTGTTGTAAACTTTCTTGTCGCATTCAGATGTTGTTATACAAAGAATGGTTATTACACGTACGCTCGATTTTTGGGTAACTACCTCTCGTTCCTTAACCCCCCCCGCCTCTAGAGTTCTTTAATGCACGATTCAGCATTAACCTGAGGAACCACCTTTTTTAAAGTTGCTTTAACAAGAAACATCACAGTCTAAGAGGACTGAATTAATATTTTAAAATAAATTCAAGTAATGAGACTTAAACTTTATTTCTTTAAAGAAACAAATAACTCTTTTTATTCTACTTATCAGTTATAGCCTGCGCTTAAGAGTGCACATGAAATTGAAATTCACTGATAAGATTCTTATCTTCCTTTAAGAAGGAAACCTTTCAGACGTTTAACAACGTCATTTTCGACCCTTTTAACACCGCATTGAATAGCGGTCCAAAACGAAAACTTCTCCCTCCCAGCTGATCACTAGCAGAACTACTTTTTCGACAAGCCTTTTTCGACCTGTAACCAGGTCCCCCCTCCCTCCCTCCCAAAGGACGCGTAGCGGAAAGGGTCTTTAAAGATCCCCCCTACGTATTCTTTACGCTGACGGTTGCTATTACACGATTATCAAGGTTCAAGGAAACTTCACCTTTTATTTTTCTAGTCAAAATTTTTATGATGCCTGCCCCTATAAAAAATTATTCTGGCCCTTATTTAGGCTCAAAATTAAGACCTTCATGAGTTTTTAC
Organism: Stegodyphus mimosarum; assembly: GCA_000611955.2. Taxonomy (NCBI): domain Eukaryota; kingdom Metazoa; phylum Arthropoda; class Arachnida; order Araneae; family Eresidae; genus Stegodyphus; species Stegodyphus mimosarum. Next base: position 864,569 of record KK118074.1, on the reverse strand, counting down.
CTTTTTTCTCAATGCGAAGGCATTTTTTCCAAGTCTTTCGGCTTACCAAATTTTTACCGTATTAGACAATCCCCTCTTTTTGATGATATAAATTTCTGAGATGATGTGGAGGTAAAGGCGTAATTGCCTATGAACTCCGTAAATTGCACTTCCTTGATCCTTGATCCTTGATCGATTTTTGGGCCTACGGGCAGAAAGACCTAGTGATTGCAAAACAAAGCATCTGTCTACTTTGTCTGTCCATCTGTCTCTGTTTAAATGTATTAGCTGCAACGCAAAATGGAGGTAGTAGGGTTTGTGCACTGATGATTAGGTTTTATTTGAATGACTTTCCTATTCTTTCTTGTGATGTTAATATGTCCAATGTGGATTTAGCTAATGGGGAAAGAGAAAGTGAATCTAGTTCTGAAAATGTGGACGGAGTTCCGCGAGAAGAATTAGTAGATCCTCGTGTTCAGGTTAGTGTTCGCTACTAAAATATATCCTACTCTTAAATATTGTCCCATACACAGGGAAGTTCATGTCTCGCTTCTGTAAATGTTATCCTAACTTTTTCAATTTTGCTGTGATTAAATTTTCTTGGATTTATCTCATTGATTAAAGTGTACAGTGGTTAAATTTTGATTAAATTAGCTTTATGTGCGAAAGTTTTGGATTTGCATTATAAAATATATAATGGCAAGACGAGTGAGGCGGAATTCAGAGTGTTTATTTTTAATGAAATTATATGTATAATTTGTATGTATATAATTTTTAGCTCTTTTTGTATATATAATTCGCAATTTTTGTTATTGTTAGTGTTATCATCCGTTTAATGTATAACTGTACTGTTTGTAGCATGTGGCCGCTACTAAAAAAATGTGGAAATCAAAAAGTTTAATTTCTATCAAGAGGTTAATTTCCAGATTGAAAGTTGCAGACTCCTTAATGGAAACCGTCTTAAATTTTGACTCGGAGAGTAAGTACAGAGTAAAGGTACTGCAAAGAATAAAGAAATGCGTCAAATAAATAACGGGAATAAAATATTTGGAAATGTTGGTAACATGTGCAAATTTTGATTGGCACATGTGTGCTTTCCTTTTGCTTAAACTGGTGGTTCTCAAACTTAATATGTCCATGGACCCCTTTATACAGCAAAAACTACGTGACCATGACTATTAACTAATTCAGTTGTACTTTTTTTTTTACTGATTTTTAAATATTTAAATACTTTTCCATTTGAATTACTATCAGTCTCAGAAGATTCACAAATTTTACTTTCCAAAAATGAGCATTTCGATTTGCGTTGTTATTGCTGCTGATATAGCAATTTTATGTTGACTGATTTGGTTAAAATTTATTCTGTGGTGCCTCTTGGCAAATCATTTCTTTTTTGACACCAAGATCAGTGCCATGAAGGATTGGCACCAATTTTAAATGGTGCCAATCTTCCCACCTGCTACAAAACCAAAACAGGAAGTCAAACACTTGCACAAACTTGGTGTTCATGTGCACATTGACCTATTTCAACTTAAAAAGGATCAGAGAATTGCACAAACTAGGGATTGTGCACTACCTTAACTTTGTCTATGTATACATCGACCTGTTTTAACTTAAAAATAAAATCAGAGAATTGCACAAACTAGATATTGTGCACTAATTTAACTTTCTACATATACACATTGATCTATTTTCACTTAAACAAAATAAGGAAGCTAAAACAAAGTTGAAACTAACATGTAAACCAGAAAAAATTTTCCCCCGTCTTAACACACAGACACAAACAAATAACTAAAAATACCAACAAAGAGTAATAAATAACCAAAAATACATATTTCCTAACATAAAAACATTAAACAACAAATCTTTTAACAAAAATTAAGGCTCTAGTGTAGAATTGGGTGCCCTTTCGATTGGCGAAAAGTTTTGTTTCAGTTTTGGCGATGAAACCCCATTTCTGGTTACCATGAGAGTTTTATGCATATGGACAAAGTCAAAGCAGTGTGCAATGATTAGTTTTTGCAATACTCTGGTTTTTTTTAAGTGAAAATAGGTCGATCTGTGCATGGACACGGAGTTTGTGAAATTCTTTGACTTCTTATTTTGGGTTTGTGCTGTGGCCATCTTGAAGTTGTGCCTTCCTGGTGCCGATCTTGGCATCAAAAAAGAATCACCAAAAAACAAGGTGCACCCAATTGTAAACTTTTACCAAAATTAACACACAGACACCAATAAAAAATAAAACACCAATTTTTTAGCATACCTTTTCTTCACATGCATACGTTCATACCTCCCACCGACATCTTCTGCATCCTCCACGTCGCCAATTCAATTAAATATTTGGTCATTTCAGCTAATCCGCTTTTAATGGTGGATAAATATGTATTATAGTGTCCAAGAAAGCCGTAATTTTTTTTTTTTTTTTTGTGTGTGTGTTTCCCCTGCTCCTTCTTGTACCACCCATATTCGGCCAAATAATACTTTAAGCCGTCCTTCATTTTCCTCCTGGCTACACTGCATTTAATTTCACTCCACATTACTTCTATTTGATGTACTCCTTCCAGCAGTCAGAAATTGTAGTCATATCCGAAATAATATACTTATTTATAACACTAAGCAAACTTTCAGATGACCTTTCGGGCACCACCTTCATAAAACATTCCGCACGTGCAACCAAACACAGCAATTGAAAATCTTCGCTCCGTACAAAAGGTTTACTATTATAAAAAATAAAAGCCCAAAATCTCAATTTATCACAACACATTTGGCAATATTCGCACAATTTCCCCCAAGGCTAGTTTTATCAACATTAGGGTTACCGTAAAACCTATTTCACGCAGTGGGCTTCCAGGTTTCAGCGATTTTGTTCCGACAGAAACCAAAGGGTATGATGCAATAAATATCAACTGCTGATTTACTTTTTTTTTAGCCCAAAAAGGATAGTCTCAAAATGGCAATTTGTGTTGAATCCATATATGCACCACAGGTTGAATCCACCAAATATTATCGTCCTGTATTATATTTAAAGAAATTAAATAATGAAGAATCTGCATGAATGTAAGCATGTTTCTTGGATTGTTAAAAAAAAAAAAAAAACCCCACTACCTAGAGCTGTCGAATTTTGAATAACTTTGCCCTCCACCTGACCTGGAAGCCAGAATTTGTTTTATCTATTTCATATTTTCAGGGTTTGCATGGTCTTTAAGAGTCCTTAAAATTCCTTAGGTTTTTTTTAATTAGTTTTTGGTCTTTAAAAAGTCCTTAATTTCGGCCAAAATCGGCAGAAGGTCCTTAATTTTAATCATCTGAAATTTCTATATGTTTTTATGACTGCCATTTTCAGTATGAGTTAGCATTTTGGAGAAATATTTTTGGCAGTTCACTGACAATATGGTTATCTTGGGTTAATGGGTTATAATTTGTTCCTATTTCTAATATAAATGGTGGGATACTTGAATTTCATAATAAAACACAAGCATTTTGAAATTATTTCATTTTTTCTAATGAAGAGCTGTTAAACAACTGTTGAAGAGCTTAAATTTTACTAGTTTAACTTTTTATCTTTTTAAAACTGACCTCACTCTACTCTGACTGGTGCAGGACAAACTAAAATAAAATAAATCAATACTAAAATTTTTCTAAGCTTAAGTTTGGAACTGAGTGACTGGACTATCTCAAATAATATTAAATATAACTTTTCTTAAAATCCATTAACTGACACAAAGCAAGGCAAATTCACCTTAATAAATAGTAACCTAAAAACACAAAAAGGAATAAATCTTCACTAGTACTCGGTAGAATAAAATGCTATCTCAACTAAAACATTTCTAAAATTTCACTCATTTTCCAAATTAACTCAAGAATAACAACTTCATATTTATTGAATCAAAACCTCATAAGCACCAGAGGAGAAATATTAAAAAAACAATCAATCAGTTCCACTACGAAAAATCAAACACTAGTTCCAACTTTCCTGGCACCTAAAACAAGCATTCAAAGAATCAATAAAATGTGGTTAGTACATATTTGCTAAAAATAAGGGCACATTGTGAGTACCCTAAAATGCATAAAAATTTTTCATAACCCCGATAAAATCTCCATGTTTCTTAAAAGCCTCATGGCTCAAACAAATGGAGTGACTGAAGAGACCCACTGCGTACACAAAAGAACAAATGCAAGTAATAACATAAATCAAACTCATTTATTAATATCTAGGATAAATTTAAGAGAGCTAGCCGGACTACCCTTACATACAACAGCAATTATTATTCTACATTAAATTTCCTTCAAGAGTCATTTATCAAGATAAAATTTTGCAGTTTAACATAATAACAATTACTTAGAATAATTAGAACGTTAAATGAATTATTCAAACTGGATCTCACTTAAACTGAGGTAGCAATGCCAATAATTTTAAATTCTTCTAAGACACATAATTTTTATCTATTATCAAAAGAATTTTTTTTCTACCAGTTATGCAAGATTAAGTTAAGACAAATACTATACCACTAAAATATAATTCACTAATTAAGTTGGTAAAAAAAAAATCTAAATCCTGCACAAATAAATAGAGAAAGATACAAGAATAATTAAAATATTTCACTCACAGGTCGAAAACAACTTATCCGAAGTTCTGATCATGTTACTGTCACGATACGTGAGGGAATGTCCAACTTCAGTTCACGGAAAAACAAAATGCATATGAGACAATGCTATAATTTTGAGTAGAGCGCTTTTCCTCAAGAAACCAAATGCATCAAAATTCTTTATCAGGAAAGCTTCTGGAAACTTCCTAAAATCTTCCAACTCTTTCTATCAGGAACACTACGAGAATGACTATTTATAGTTCTCTGAGTAAGATGATGAAGAAGAAGCGATGTGATATTTTTGTGCAGAGTTCTTGTCGGTGAAAATGCGCTTTAGCCCACTGCTTGGCGATGTTTTGAAAATCGCCAATTCGGCGCGTTTCTGCGAAACGTCTTTGCAATTGCAACCTTCCCGACACGCTCCGCGAAAACCTATTGTAAACAAAACATAGAATTCTAAAGCGTAAATTAATATGGAAACTGTTGCACACAAAAAGATAATAAAATATGCAAAACGAACATTATAATCATTAAAATATTTGTCAGTTAGGTTTAAATTAATTATTTACATTTTATGTTGTAATACTTACACATTTTATGCCGTTACATAACCTTCCCGACACGCTCCGTGAAAACGTAACCAAAATGGCATCCCAGAAAGAAGGAGTTTTTTTTAAAAGGGCATTAAAATTACAAACGATACCATGTACACACCGTTCCGTTTTAACTTAAAAAAAACATCTGAGAATTGCACAATGTAGGCAACGTACACAAATAAACAAAATAAGCTAGAATAACGAAAATAAATTACAAGAAAATGCCATGTGCACAGCGTTCCTTTTAAACTTAAAAAAAATCAGCGAATTGCACAATGTAGGCAATGTGCACAAATCAACAAAATAAAATAAATTGCAAACGATACCAGCGTTCTGTTCTTCAGCTGAGCCAAATTATTTCAATAAAAGGCAACAAAATATAAAAATTAAGCAACTTGCACTTCCAATAAAGTAATAAATGTACATGTACATTCACTCACCTCTCTCAGCATCACAGCTAAATCCATACCGACTCGGTATTTAGCGAAATATAAGGTACGAAAATAGCAAACACTCAATACAAAAACACCGCATTCAAAGAATACAACGACAACTGAAATAACTACTTAAATTAACACGTAAGAATTTCGAATAAACCGCTACGTCATCTCACGTTACCAATAAAACCGTTCTTTATAAAATAGGAAATATGCATGCACAAAAACTACATGTTTCCGTAGCTTCAAAATACCCAGTCAGCCATGTTCGCGGATATACGGAGTTACCCATGTTGGCGCGTTTATTGCTCATTCAAAAACAATCGCCGCCAAGCAGTGGGCTAAAGCGCATTTGGGCCTTCTTGTCTTCCAATACAAATGCACTTCCAAACATTCTATCAGGAACACTACGAGAATGACTATTTATAGTTCTCTGAGTAAGATGATGATGAAGAAGCTATGTGATATTTATGTGCAGAGTTCTTGTCTTCCAACACAAATGCACTTCCAAACATTCTATCAGGAACACTACGAGAATGACTATTTATAGTTCTCTGAGTAAGATGATGATGAAGCGATGTGATATTTTTGTGCAGAGTTCTTGTCTTCCAACACAAATGCACTTCCAAACATTCTATCAGGAACACTACGAGAATGACTATTCGAGTAAGATTGATGAAGAAGAAGCGATGCTATATTTTTGTGCAGAGTTCTTGTCTTCCATCACAAATGCACTTCCAACCCTTCTATCACAATTCCATCTTTCTTCAACGTACCTCGGCAGACCGCAGGCGCAAGCCTCCTCTCGAGATGTCGTGTATTAAGAAAAAAAAACTCAAAAACTCTTTTCTAAACTCGTGCAAGAATCGAGGAAAACTCGGTTTCTCCTCCCATTAAACATTACTGGTCAAACCTAACACAAAAAATTAAATTCCTGCCAATCCGGGACTTTCAATATAATTTAACAGGACAAATTCAAACCCCTCGAACAAATCAAAATAAAGTCATTGTCTACAATTGATGGTTGCCCAGCCGTAGAAAATTAGTAACATGACCTGCAAAAATTTGAGACTAAAAATTCGAGCCCCCCTTGCTAACAAGTGAAACATCTAAGGAGAAACAACAAAAACTGCCCTTTCAAGATCCAATTTACAACCTTTACTGCCCATAGTTGCAACTGTCATCTTAAAAGGCTATATCCACAGATCTTACTTCCGTTAAAAGACGTTCCCCTTTCTCGTTAAAAAATTGAACCGTTGAAG
>KK118074.1:666610-857698 GCA_000611955.2 Stegodyphus mimosarum | reverse complement strand
ATATATATATTATGTGAGCGGTATGTGGCCTGGCATTATCTTGTTGGAAAATGGCCCAGGATGACGTGCTATGAAGGGTAATGCAACCGGCCGCAGGAGGGTATCAACATATCGTTGAGCTGTTAAAGATGTACAGAGGATGACTAAAGGTGACCTGCTGTATTTAAGGGAAGCGCCCCACACTATCACACGAGGTGTTGTGGCTGTATGCCTTTGTAAAACAAAGGCTGATTGGGACTACTGGCCCCGTCCTCTCGAGGCACGAACACAGTGGTCATCTGCTTCAAGAGTGAAGCGGAATTCATCGCTGAACACTATACGATGCCAGTCTGATGGCAGCCATGATGATCGGCTGTGACACCGTCCCAGATGACTCTGCTGATGTTGTTGGGTCAAAGGCAAACGTCTTAAAGGCCTCTGTGAGCGTAATTCTGCCTCAGACAAACGTTCATGAGATGGTGGACGGTACCACAGGAGGTATAGACATGGCTGTAATGCGTTGAATAGTCGACAGTGATACTGTTGGGGCGGTTGAGGCCTGGCAAACAATCATCCTCTCTTGCTTCGCATTTGTGCTCTTTGGCCTTCCAGAGCCTTCATTTCATCCGCAGTTTCCTTGTAGCAACCATTGCTGCCAACATCTTTGCACAGCAGTGTCTGTACGATACAGGTGACGGCCTGTTTTTTGGTATGACCACCCAGCTTCATGCAACCCTACAATGCGACCACGTAAAGTTGTTTGTAAGGTTTACAATATCACTGTAATGCCATCTTTAGTTTCTTTTTTATGGAATTACAATGGCAAAGGTAAATTTTCTGCCTCTGTTACTGGTTTTATACTTTGTGAATTGCGCACTAAAAATGAGCGCTATGATCGCAATTCCTGTTCATTTGTCTTGAAACTTTGATCATTTGCATGTTCGATCAAGATGTTTTTGCATACCAAATTTCGTCATGATCGCAAAAATCCTTCTTGGTGCTTCGATTTTTTTGAAAAAGAATGTATAAAGTTCCATTTTGGCCACTTATAATATAATATTTTGAACATTGAAAATTAAATGAGGTATAATGCTATAAAGCACAAGTTATAAAATAGTTCTTAGCTAAAGCAAAATATCTATGTAATTAATTAGAAATGTCATTTTAATTTTTTCATGGGAAGAGCTTTTTTCCATGTAATTGTCTCAGAATATGCATTAGTTTTCTCTATACAGTTAATTTTACACTTTTTTTGGTCTAATTTTTTTCTTTTCAAAATATTTCTGCCTTTTTGCTGTTATAGAATTGGTAGGGGTAAATTTTTTTGTAGAATTTTAGACATTGCAGCTTGGAAAGTTTAGAGGGATTTGAAGGCAAGATTTATAGATCCACGATTCTAGAAAATTCCAGAAAAATGTGACAAAATGATAAATGTCTCCATGGTGTGAACATGTAGTGGATGTATTTTACAGAAAGTTTGCACTGAATTTCTTGTTGGAGAACATATGGAAGAACAATGAAAACTTAATATTTGAATGTTTTACTTTTGATACTAGAATCTTTTCCTTAACATGTTTATCTTCCGTTTTATTATTCTCTACTTTTCATTAGACATAAGCATGGAAAATATCAAAAAAGCTTCTAATCTTATCACATGGACAGGCATTATAAGAAGGAATTTTTTATTAATAAAGAAATTAAAACTGATAATTTAAAAGATTCATCTAATATGTCTTAATGTGTCATACACAGGCCTGGCGCTAGGCATTTTACCTCCTGATGCAATCTCTCTGGGTTCTAAATTCTACTGCCTAGTGGCTTTTTAAATTCTGCTTCCAATGCCTGCCCAAAATTCTAAAAGTTTTGTCATTTCTAGATTTTGTTGGTGTGTCCCTAAATTCTAAAAATTCTGCCACAAAAGCTCTGTGACTGTCCCTTACCATATATATTTCTTCTGAATAGTCTTATTACTAAAAAAATAAAATTATCAGCTTTGGTTAAAATATGCTTTAGGGTACCCCTTGGCAATTTTTGGCGGTACATGGATACCAAGTTTATGCAATTCTTTGACTTTTTATTTCGGCTTGCGTAGCAGCAATCTTTGCGCAAAAATTCAGTCTGATAGATCGCTGTTACAAATGTGTTAAATGACAAAAATATTCATGTTTTGGCAACGTGAAATTTAGAAAAACCAATATTTTTTACAAATAACGAAATCTAATTTTTAATGCGATCTCCCGGTTCCTATTCTTACTTTGGGAAAATTTTATACTTGTTATGAAAAATAAAAACACAAGAAGTGCTTCGCTTTTTCCTGATGAATAACGAAATCTAACATTTAGTGCCATCTCTCGTTTCCTATACTTATATTTGAGAAATTTTTATTTTTGTTATGAAAAGAATAAAAAATTTAAAAGTTTGACTCTCATAGGACAAAAATTGAATGGGATATTAAATTTGAAAACTTGCAACTTTTGTTGTCATTTTCAACTAGCCTTGGATGATCAGTTAATTAGAATATTTCCATCAAATAAATTTAATTGAAGTGTAGCAAAAAATGCATGCAGTTTAATAGACCATACTATGTATGCCAACACAACACGGTATTGGGAATTCTAAAAATATGCTGCTATGCAGCTTTTAAAGTTTTTGTAACTTTGTTGGTGTCTATGGCATAAGTGTGAAGAAAATGCTGCTTAATAATAAAGCTAAAAAAAGAGGAAATCATAAAAGGAAAAGAGAAAGTTAGCAGCAAGTGTAGCAGACAGGTAGACTGCGACCTCAGCGTAAACATAAAAAACCTTAACAAACCATTTTAAGAGACCGTTAAAATCTGAAACCCTTCAGATTTTTTTATTTACTCTATTTATTATTATTAAATTCACTTATTCAGAACCTTAAGAAATAAATTTAGATAAGTATTTTGGTTCACATAATCAAACTTTAAGGATATTGAAAAGTTTTTATGAGGGTAGTCTTATCAAATTAATAATAGTTCTTGAATAAACTATTCCATCTATTCTTGAATATATATATTCTGTGTATTCTTGAGCATATATATTCCATCTATTCTTGAATATATATATTCTATTCTTGAATATATATATTCTTGGATATAATTCTTAAAGCCATTTACTTTTGTGAGGCTGGAAAAAGGAAAAGGGAGTATTAATGGAATTATAAAGATAGTTGCAACGATTGTAATTTTAAAAATTAAAAATGATCAAAAATGTGCTCCTTAACTTTATTATGAACGTTGTTTATTAATTAAAAGAATGATCTATTCAACTCTATTAATCTATTCAACAAAAACCGCTAAAAATGGCTACTACTTTCTTACTCTTTGAAATAGGCGCTTCACATAATGGAAACTTTCTTTTCTGTAGAAAAAGTACAATAAGCTTTAAAAAAAAAAAAAAAACTCTAAATCAAAAAATTGCAATTTTTAATAAGAACCTTAAATATATAAGGTAAAGAAAGATTTTTTTCATGTAAAAGAATTAAATCTTTTAATTAAATATATAAAAATGTACGGGAAATAATTCGATCACTATTTTTGTTACAGTGTATCAAGAAAGTAATAAAACAAAATTCAAGAATATTTCAAATAGGCAATACCAGCTAATGCACTTACTTTTACTTTAAATAAAGATTTTCTTGACAATTGTAAAATCAGTACATTGTAATAGATTGGAGTTTGGGTATAGGAAGTGAAGTCAAAGGGAAAAGTATCTGCTCTAAAGAATACACTAGTCTGTTTTCTATGATCCTCGTTAGGGGGTCGTTATTCAGCGTCCTTCAGTGTGACAGGTACACAGTTCAGTCTGATTTGAGTAGAACTTCTTAATTGGTTTTCACAGCTGGTGAAAGGGGGAAAGAAATACTTTGAGGCCAGTTTTAGACACAAAAATTTCAACTTTGGAGGAGAAAAATGGCACGAAATGTTTGCGATTTTCAGAACCGTGAACTGGTTAAATGATTTCATGAGTTCTAAAAATGCTTTTTTGAGTTCACTGATAAAGAATCTGCAAAAAAGATTTAATTTGCAGCAGATGCATCTTTTGCAGGATTTTGATGTTTTGTTGAATCCCCCTTGTGTTATAACATCAGAATCATCAAGATTGGAGTCCCTAGATAATGGTATTAAACATTATTATAGGCCAGATTCTACTTCGTCTTTGGGTGTTTCAGCAGAAGAGTTAAAGCAAGAGCACCTTGAAGTAGTGTTTTTATGCACGCTACAGAGAATTCAAATTTAAACAGTTTCCCAATTTGTTGTTCTCATCAAGTTTAGATGGTGAACTCTGATATCCAGGATTTACAGCCCTGGCACAAGTAGCTATAGCTATACCTTTGTCAACGGCTGTTTGTGAAAGAGGATTTTCTACTCAAAATAGGATCAAATCAAATAGGCGAAATAGATTGGAGGAAAAACAACTGGAAATTCTAACGAGAATATCTGAGCGAGGCCCAGATTTCAAAGAACACAGGGAAAAATTTTGTGATTTTTTTTTTAAAGAGCATTAACCTTGTGGAAAAATCAGAGGAAAAGGAGTTTAGAATTGTAATGTAACCAAGAATAAATGTTTTTTGTAACTTTAATTTAGAAAGAGTTTTGATATTGTAAGGAAATCAGCTGTAACATTGTGGAAAAATCAGAGGAAAAGGATATTAAATTTGTAATATTAAATAAATATTTCATTTAGAATGTTTAATCTAAAATAAATTATTTATAATGTTTAATATTTTCTACTAATACTTAACGTATGCAATAATTGTCAAAAACCAAAATAGCATTCTCATTTTTTTCTATTTCATTTTGTCCATTAAAAAAGTGTTTTTTAATAGAAAATTTGTCTCTGTATGTGTAGTTTATGCTAATTCCATATTTCACTTCTCATACATGAATTTCACACCTCCTAAAAAAGTCAAGAAGTATTTTTACTTTTCCAAAAAAATCCTAGGAATAACACTGCACATGAGAATTGGCGAAATTCGGTTTTTAAGACATTAATAAGCGCGCCAATTGTGGTATCTAAGCCGATTTTGGTGCTGTGGAAGAGAGCGCAATTTGCATCATTTTTGTGCATGTTCAGTATAAAATTTAAATTGAGAAGTTCTGATCAGTGCAGATGGGAGGTTAGCTTACTTGTCAGACATTTTTGTTATTTCTAATAACATAAATTTTAGTATGCAAGGGCAACTTTTTTGTATTCTTTATTTTAGAATTTCTACAAGTTGCCTTATTAGATTTAAACTGATTATCTAAAATCTTGAGATTTCCAAAATTTGGAATTGCCGAAGTACCGACAAATCCAGATTTTTCACCTTGTTCTGCAGTAATTAATGCATGTGTAGCAAATACATTCATACATGTTACTTGAAGACAGAGCATTTTTTGTGCATTTTAAAATAGTTTGCCAGTATCTGGATTTTTTTTTTGTTAATTTTCTGAAGGTTACCAATAATTAATGATAAGTTCCTGAGGTTCAAGGAAAGTTTTCAGTAACCTTCTGTTTCTGTTAAGGTAATTTTAATTAGATCTATCTGCTCATGAATATCATTAACATTTTTATCAGAAACTAAGATTTAACTTACTATTCATATTTTCTTGTTAGCTTTGTATATTATAGGAAGTGATTTCACTTCAAGCTTTTCAGTATATTACTGACAATCATAGATGAAAGTTTGTCACTTCCATTTTTATTAGGCTGCTTGTAGTTTAGCCAAATGTAGCTTACTCTCTTTTTGGTACTCTGCAGTATAAAACATTGGGGAAAGGAAGCTTTGTTTCATCAACTTTGAAGGCATCTATTGGTACATAGCTTTGTAGAAAAGAAGGGACTTCTTGATCATTTGTTTGGAAACACTTTATGGTGTACTTTTACTGATATTTCTTCATTGTTATGGCCCTTGCTATTTAAATAGTACCAACATATATTGTCAAATAGGTGGCAATCCATGTAAACCATATAGTCACTTAGAATCTGCATGTCATGAGAAGGGTTCTAAATAGGGTTGCTGCTTTGGTATAGTTCATTAATGAGAGGGATAATAGGTTTAAAGTTGTAAGTTTAGGAATTCTGTGGCAGAAGTCCTGAGAAGAAAAAATGCTTTTGGTATGATACTAAAAGCAATAACAGAAATAGGGCAGCCACAGACTGTATGTGAGAAGAAATGTTTTCTATCAATGTCTTAATTTTTCTTAGTTAAAAGTGTCAGTGATAATGTTGATGCTGTTTTAAGAATGGGGATCATAATGATAAAGAAATACCTTTATAGATCAGAGTTTTCTGAGGAAAATGCCATGTATAATTCTGGCTTTAATTTTGTTACTTTGGCCATTCTTTCTCCAGATTAACTGCTTTGACCTGCAACCACATTTTGCTGATAAAATGTTCACGATAATGTGCAGACCATTGTCTTATATTTTCATCTGTATGTGGGAGAAAAAGAAAATTCTGTTTTAATTTACCTTTTTTTATTGTGTTTGAAATGCCCTACAATTTTTTTTCCTTTAATAATCAACAGTCAACAAAATAAAAAACTTGATTGCAGCTTTATTATTTTCTACTACCTCCTGAACATTTTCCTAAGTGTTGAGAACTTAAATACACAAGACCTCGATAGCACCTTAAGTTCAATTTTCACCTAATGTGCTAACAACATAGGTGATTCAAAACTTTAATCTGAAGAGCCTAACTTAACATACTTGTAGCTTGCTTTTCAATTATTTCATTTACATTTCTGTGAGATAGTTAGCTAAATTTTTTAAACATTTCTCATTCATCCTTTAACAGCTACTTCAAACATTTTACTTTTAAAAACAAAACTTCTAATCTTGAATGTGATATCATTACAATATTTAATGCATGTTTACACCATCATACATTAAGAAATTTTAAATGTTCAGTTACACTTTATATCAGCCATAGTAGCTTTAACATTCTTTTGCAAAAAATTTACTAACAATTCTCAGTTTCCTTCTCAAAATCTGAGTCTTTAAGACTAAAATCAGCATTTTCAATAAATTAAAAGTATCGCGAATACTCGCGAAAACAGTTTCAAAGCTTCTTGTAAACAAAACAAAATGATCACCTCAGCTGACGTAAAACTAAAATTACACATCAACTTCTGCACATCATATGAAATCATACTGACTTTTTGATTGGGGTTGGAATACACTTATATTTTTTTATCTTCTGAAATCTGACATTTTGTTGGTTATTTCTGAGGCTGGTTGGTGCTCCTTCCATTTAGTTCCGCTGTCGACGAATCTCCTGGCCTTCCTCCGATGTTACTGGAACAGGAATTCCGGATCCCTCTTCTTGGCCTGTGGAACCCTTGTTGTTGTCTCTGGCTGGCTTTCCTCTTGAACTTTCTCTGGGGTGGGTTTTCTCAATTTCTATGGCCTTGCTATCATATACATTAAAATTAGCATTTAATAATCTTTTTCCTTTACTTTGCATGAAAATATAAAAGGAAAATTGCTTACTTTGAGAAATAATTTTTCGAAGCATTATTCAAGTTATTCTGAAGTTTTAATTGGAAAAATACATTAATAAACTTTAAAATGAATAAAAAATACAAGAAAGACTATTTACAAGAAGTAACAGAATCTTTCATGGGAAGTGTAAGGCAGGCACTCGGTGAGCTCACTCTCTGACAAAATGTCCATATCAGAATCACTAAAATATCATTTTCTCACGCTTTAGAAAATTAATCAACACTCTCATCCATGCCATTAATTGCCTCATTTACATACTGAAGTCAAGGCTTTCCAAATTAAAAAAATCGGATGCATACACCACATGATTTCCTTGTACGGAATATTAAATTATACACATTTTGCATTTCATGTAAACTTATTGGATTGAATTAAATCTACTTTGTCGATAGCGCATAAACCACAATAGAATAAATTTACTCTTTAAAATTCGCTATATTTGTTTACCATAGCTACACTCTGGCACTGTGTTCACTTATTCATTTTATAACACAGAATGCACAAAAATTATGTATATATCTGAAGAATTAACTAATTGTTGCCACATACATATTCTACTCAAATACTATAATAAATCTAAAATGATGTGTAAAAGAAAAGAAGCAGGAAAAAATTAATTCAGTATTTCTCATTCAATTAATTCTGTTCTAACTTCGTGACAAGGCAAAAATACATAAATACTCAAAATATCTGCATTAAAAATTAGGAAATAAACCTAAAACTCCTATTTCTCTCGAATAAATTCCAGAATTGATCAAGCATGATTTAATTCGCAATAATAAAAGAAGACATTATCTTTGTTGCAAAGCATAGTTTCTCTAGCTTGGCAACAAGTCCACTATTCTGCTGTTTCAAATATAAATAAATATGGCTGCTATGGCCAAAAAAATTAGGCTTAGCCTTACTTAAATAACTTTCAAATTGTTGATAATTCTACAATTGTAACATGCAGATTAACAAAAGGCACAAAAACCTTAATCAGAAGGTAAGAACAACATAAAATGCAGAATTTACAGACATATAAGAATAAAGAAGCTGAGCTCACTGAGCTGAGTAGCAGAGTGGATATATATATATATATTTTTATATACTTTTGGTACGGCCGATTGCAACCAAAATAAGAGGTGCACATCTACATATTATAGCAGTTCTGTATACAAAATTTCAACATTCTGAGGATGCTCATTTTTGAGTTATGTGTGATACATACATGCGTATGTACGCGCAGAGGCTACAAAAAATTCTCTTCAGAACCCATTTTAAATCACTTTTAAATGGAGTCAAAAATGGAGGATATTTTTGTTGAAATATGATACCCAAAATTTTTTGCAATTACAATGCTTCCTTTTTACTTTGTAAAGGGAAGTAAAAAAGAAAAGGAAGTGCGCAAAATGTAAACAATAAAAGTTAAGCGTAACAGAGCCTTATATAGTAACCCTAAAAGATCCTACTTAGTAGCGAAAAAAGGATAAAAACCATTTGAAAGGATATCAGAAATATGAATGTTTGTATCACTTGGCGAGTTAAAGAGACAAGCTGTGTTTGTTTACATTATGCTTCCCTTCCTCCACCACAACAGCTGACACCAAAATTAGGCAGAATGTGATCAAACTGAAGGTCAGGATCGTAAATTTATGTTCAGTTCAAAAGTAATAGACCCAGAATGCCATCTAGTGGTCTTTAAAAAGTGGTTCAGCTTAAAATGCATATACACATCACTCATCCCATCAGCACAATCTCCAGTGGCTCGTGGGTAGGACACCCAGCTGTTAGAGACATTTGTAGGGAATGTGTATATGAGACGCCTGTCCAGAACCTCTATGGGCAAGACTTAATGAGCCTTGGAACTGGCACTTGACCTTTTGTATCTCAACCTGGCAGTTGCTTTTCTGGTTTCTTGCCAAATTTTCCAGACTGTTTCCTCTTTCGTTGATTTCGTATTGCCGATGCCGCTTGACATAAAATTTGCATAAACCTCAGGATTGAGAAATAGGATGATGATATGAGGCATAAAAGAGTCAATAGAAACACATTTTTTAATAAAGCTTAAATGTCGCTAATCTTCTTTAAAATATGTAGGACTGTTATAAGTGTAAATTTTAGAGGATTTTGTAATTTAATGCTAATTACCTGATACATTTTACGAAGTTGATTTTATTCTCAAATTTGTTTTATAGTTATGTAAAGTATAAGATTATGTTTAATGTATCGTACTTACAGATTTATTTTATTCTTAGAATGTTATTACAGAATTGAAGTTCAGGTATAGATAACTGCATAAGTTTATTCAATACCTTTTGCTGGTAGGTCCTTAATTTTTTTCATTAATGGTCCTTAAAAATCCTGAAAAGTACTTAATTTCAGGGTGTAGAAATGTGTACGAACCTTGTATGTCTGAAGTCAAGTGGATCAAGGAGAGATGTGCTGCTGTAAAAAATATTTTGTAACTGAATGTGTAGAGACATTAGGTTATTTCGAAGCAGGAGACATGAAAAATGAGCAACGTCTTCGCCGGGAATCGAACCACGGACCTCTTGGTTACTCGTCGAGCATGCAGACCACTACACTATGAAGGCATGCGAAGAAGGTGGGAGAAATACCTTATATACTCCCCTTTTTAAAGGGCGACTGGGGTTTAGGGGACCCAATCGCGGTGGTGGAGAATCATCATCCACCACCTTTTTAGTTCGGGCGCCAGTTGTAGAGATATTAGGTTATTTCGAAGCAGGAGACATGAAAAATGAGCAACGCCTTCGCCGGGAATCGAACCACGGACCTCTCGGTTACGCGTCGAGCATGCAGACCACTACACCACGAAGGCATGCAAAGATGGCGGGAGAAATACCTTATAAATGCTCTTTTAAAGAGGCCACTAATTAAACATGGCATTTTAAAAATATGAAGTGAAACGCAGCATGAAGAAAATAGGTAGGGGAAATTTCATTATTAAAAAGCATTTGAAGTTACATTTTTATCTTAAATTATTGTTTGAATTTTAAAATTAAGTATGTGTTTTACATACATTTACACATGCATGCTTGAATTTTTATCTCAAGTTCTTGTACACATCTTTTAATGTTTTGTGGAAGTGTTCTGAAGCTGCCATAACAAGTTCAATTTACAGGCAAGAAAATATGCATTACTAATCCAATGCCTTTAATAACAAACTGCAGAATTCCTTTCTCAAAAACTGTTCAGGGTAATTTTAAATATTCAATTACACAGGTATAGAGCATTTTCTCTTAAGTTCAAAAACTTATGATGATATATATTAATGAAAAATAAAGGAAACCAAAAGCAATTATGTTACTTATAGCAAAGATCTGTGTGTACAGAGCACTTGCATGCACTTTAAATTAAATTTGACCACAGTGAGAGGTTCAAAAAGATATTTCCAATAGTAGTGCATAAATGTGCAAATAATTGTACACTTTTTTAATTTTGCATTTTATTTTATGAAATAGTTTTAAAGAATCTATAATATACTTTTTTTTTCTTTTTCAGATTGAACTTGAACGGCTTAATACTGCAACTGATTTGATTAATAAGCTTGAAATTGAATTAGATGTAAGAAATGCTTATATATATATATGTATACCATTTTTTTTGCACTAAAAATAAATGTTGCCACTTTAATGAAAAATTAAGTTTATGTAATTTTTAATATCTTCTTAACCCTCTCAGCAGCATGACTACCTTTATCTGGTTATGATATTTTTTGTTATTTGGTATATATTAGCTTATGGTTTAAGATATTTTGCTTTAATAATATAAATGCCATCGTAATGAATGTAAGTTTATGAAATAAAAATTAAAACAAGTAATTAGAAACTTAGCTAATAAATACTGTTTAAATCCATGTCGTTATGACAGATCCAAAATCTCATGCTGCTCAGAGTGTTAAATCTGTGTAATAAAATTTAAAAGTAAATTATTTGTAAGAAATGAAACTCTTAAAGGAATACTAATAATTTTCTCTCATGTAACTTTGGTTGCAAACTAGAAAAGTTTTAATCAGGATATGCATAGTTTAAAGCTTTTTATATTTAGAGAAACATTGTATTTCTATTCTTTTGTTCGAAGCTGAACTGCATGAAATTCTGCCATTAAAATTCCCTCGTCCTGGTATGGTAAGTCCGCATAGCATGCTATCTGGTAAAAAGTTGGAATGCCACTTTGGCAAAATATATATATATATATTGAAGACTTAAAAATTATGTCATTTTAATTTTTTTAATTTATACGTAGTATGTATTATTTGGATGTTGGTATATAATTCACTGGTTCTGTAAGTAACGACATTAATTATTGGAGTGTTTTGCATGGTAATGTTTTTCTCTCAACTACCTAAAAAATGCACTGGACAAAGAAATGGAATGCATGACAACAAATAAAATTTACCACTTAAAGAAAAAAATAGTTTAAATTGTGTCATTCATTTATTTCAGATCTAAAATTTCTCACCAAATGCCTTTCTTACGCGAATTATGCGGGAAAAAAAGGTAAATGGAGGAAAACATTGTAAAAGCTACAGACTATTTTAACAATGTAGAGTGAACATTTATATAAACATTTGGAAGTTTTCCGGCATTTGCATATGGGTTACTATAATAAGTAATTTCTAAAATAATTTTAGGTATATCTGAGGTATTCTACATTATCAGACTGTGATCTTAAAAAAATCTAAGAGCTGTTTATGCATAGATAAATTAAAGCAACTGTAATTTTTGTCACTTTAAAATGTTTGATATTCATCATGTGATAAAATTTGATACAAATTTTTGAACAAGCTTGAATTTCCAAATTTCTATTATTGTTAGGTGGTGACATCAGATATTTCTTTGAAAAATAGTCATTTGGGTAGTAATGTTTTATTGGGTGATGATATGCTGTGTATTTTTTTTTTTTTTTAAATTCATGACCAAAAACAGTTTGATTTGGCTTCATTGACATATTACCCTATAAGAGGATTTTGCGATGTCAGTATTATAGAAATTATATATCAGTGACATACATTAGATTTAAAATGTATGTCACTGAATGTATGTGTATATTTTATTTAATTTTGGTCTTATTGTAATATTGTAAAGCATGACAGCATCAACTAAAGATTCACAGTTTGTAGCATGTGCAGATTCTTATTTCATGTGAATTTCATATATCAAGAACATGATGTGTTCAAAATTGGTGGTGATTGTTATAATTTTTTTATAAAGCGGTTGCAGAGTACCATTGCTCAGATCTCATATAAGACAAACACTTCATTCACTGTTAATGATATGTATTATGATTAACAGTTTCGTGTAATTATTTTCAGTTCGAATTTAATATTCATTGAGATAAAGAATATATTATTAATAATGTAGATTTTCTACAGCAGAATTAGCTTCTTATTTTTTTTTGGTGGCATAGTTATTTGATAGGTTTAATGTTTGTGTTCAAAAATGCATCTACTGAGCAGGGATTTTATATCATTAGTTTTCTTTCTTTCTTTTATATTAAATTAGACACGATTCTTTAAAATTCTGTGAAGTTATTTACAACTTTTAAAAATTAGCATTTTATCTTTTTATATGCCTTTTCAGTGACAGTATTTCTCATTTTAAAATGGCAGCATGTTTTGGTGTGCCTACTCATAATAAAAACAGTTCTTGTTTTTTATATTCCATTTGAAGAAGCAGAAATTAAACAAAGATACTTGCTCATCAGAAAAGCAATGGAGGATTAGTATAACCATTGACCTGCACTAATACAGGTGCATCGTATATATACAACAATCACAGTTCATCCTGTGTATAACAGAAGAGGTATCAAAGCAACTCATTTGCAGTTTCCTGTATTATGACTTTTAAGTTAGACCTATCAGGAGCCACTTCAAATTGCTCCTGATGACAAAGCATGTTAAAACATGCTTTGTCATGAGGAGTGAAAGTTTCAGAGAAAAACGGTCCAAGGATAAAATCAGCAGTAAATCCACACCATGCAGTTACATAATCAGAATGCAGTGGTTGTTGGTGCAGGACATTAGGAGGTGAAGCACCCCATATGTGGCAATTTTGATTATTCACAGCTCCATCTAAAGAAAAGTGCACCTCATTTGGCCATGGAATTTTCCAAGACCACCATCATTAACATCAATCTCGCCAAAAATCGGCAAGCAAATTCAAAGCGTGTTAGGTGGTCTTGAGGTTGCAGCATCTGCACCAAGTGGATCTTATACGGATACCATTTTAAAATGGATTGCATAATTTTTCGTACTGTCGACCAAGGAATCGCCAACTCACATGACATCGATCGAGCACTTGCTGAAGAATAGCAGGAACTGGAGGCTCTTTGAAGCACAGCAGTAGTGACTTCTTTGACAGTTTTATTCGCAACCTGGTTCCGCCCTCTTCTCGACAGCACATCCAAGTCTTCAGTCTTTTCAAATTTCATAATCATCTTCAAACCATTCTTCGACATGGGTTCTCTCTGTGATCCGTTTAACCGACGACATTCATGCAGTGCAGTTAAGCTATTGATGCCATTTTGATAAAACATTTTTACCAGGTATAACTTGATCTTTCTTCTGTAAGAGCATGATTAACGATGACGGAGGCATGCAGAATGTCAAAATTTGAACTATTTTTTATTGCAGAAATCGTTTCTTCATAGTCCATATAACGTGTATAAAAAGTTTCATAAAAATCCGATTGGCAGAACTGGTTCTGCAGGGGTCTGAATAGGGTCTTTTTAATTATAAGCACCCTGTATTTCATGAATTTAACTATTAGTTAAAGTTATTTTAACATCTGTTAGTTCTATCACGTTTTTGTCCTCAACGCAATGTAAAAGGCTTGAATTTTTAGAGAATTTAGTTTCTACTTTATTTGTGTGATTTATCTTACATTGGAGAAACTGGATATTAAAATCTTGAATTAAGGAACAAGAATCTTCTGTCAGGCAAGGAAAAATTAATAAAATGATAAATTTAATAGAACTGTTGTTAATCAAAATAATTATTTTTCTACAAGTAGAATTATGTGAAAAATTCATTTGCTAAGTTAGGATTCTGGGAAATTTCCCATATGTATCAAAATCTGTAAATTGCTTTTGATTTAAAATTTTTTGACCCATCCTACAAAATTGTCAATTTCTTTAAGTCTCTTGATGCTCAGTAGATAGCATTTTATGTTTCTTCTTTTTTTGTAATTATAATAAAGAAATTTAGTAGATTCATGACAGAATATTTTTAAAATTAGATTGGCATTTGTGGTATTCTTTTGAAATTCATAAATCTTTTTCCTAAAATTAGCATTAATCTAAGATTTGGGTTTTACTTAATTTTTAAATTAAAAATTGGTTGTTTTTGCTGTATTCTCTTCAACTGAAAATTTGTTAACTCATTAGGGAGCTATGCATTTAAAATTTTTGTTTATTTATTATTAGGAAGCAAGATCTAATTTTAGGCTGTTACTGAGTGAATCTTCTTTGCGAGTAAATCAATTAGCTAAGAAGCTGGGCTCATGTGTTGAAAAAGCTAGACCTTATTATGAAGCTCGAATGCATGCTAAGCAGGTTTGTGATCTGTATAATTGTTTTGGTTTTCAAGTGCCTGTAATGTTGGATTTGAATTGAATTTATAAAATTCTAATTACTATGGATTGTAATTGTGTTTGGCAAAGTGACTTTAAATATATTTTAAGTTTCTAAGATTTAAATTTCTTTCAGATGAGGAATACAAAGAACTTGAATTTGATATATATTTTAAGTTTAGTCTGGGCATGATGTTTTTGTTTTTATGTTTTTATTGTTGTCTTTGTTCATGCAGTTCTGTATGAGAAAATATGTAATCTGAAAATTTTGTACTAAAAATTAATAAATTAAGGGAAATTGAATGAAATTGCTTGATAAATGTTGAACACCAAAATAATGTTTTGACCAAGCTTAGGAAAAGGGAAAAAATATATATATACACTGTTATTTAGATTTAAAGGAGTTGGGACATTTTCTGTTGCCTACTTATTGGAAGTTATAGGCCACAAGTAAGAGAAAGAAATTTTTTTAAAACTAAAAATTTACAATCGCATTTATGTAAAATGCTCTGATCTAAAATTGTGGCACTATCTCATGAAAATATGATGAGATTTTATCATCAGTCTAAAACAAGAACATGAAGTCTACCAAACGGACTATTCAATTTAAAATGATGGCTACAGTGTTTTATATTTATACAAGTGGGAATATCCAGTATTTTTTGTGAGTATTTCTTGTTTCTTTTGAAAATGCCAAGTCCCGAAAGATTCAGTTACCAAACAGTAGAAAACACGGTGTGATTAGCAGTGTACTGTCACTGGACTGGTGAGAGTAAGTTAATCCCTTAACATTTTTGGTAATAATACTTTGCTCTAAATTTTTACCAACTAATGAACATTAAAAGGAATATCATTTTACTTTTTCAAAAGCATACATGTTCAACCACTGTTGGATTTTCTCATGAATCATGAGAGCTTTGGTTTTAATAACTTGAGATGGCAGTGGATTAGCTAGCTCTAATATGTTGTCTTAACCCTGCAAACATGGGATCCCAGAATAATTTGTTTTCATTTGATCCTGAATAATCACAGGGAATTTCGTGTGACATCAGCAGAAATTGGGATTTTAACTGCAATAATTTTTGCAGGAAAAAAGGTATGATTTTTTTTTCCTTTTACACTTATATAAATTTTGTACTTGTAGTTAGAAGAGTTAAACGTGTTGTTAACTAATGGCAATAGGCTGCAAGAAATTTTAATTTTCTCGTGTTCTGGAGAAGGGTGCATGTTTAATCTTTAAAGGCATATTTTAATTTGCTGGTTTGGCACATGTGCTGGTGATTCATGAAAGAATTTGGATTAAAATATATTGATGTCATAATTCTGATCTTCAGCCATGGTTAAGAGTTAAATTTTTTGAATGAGTCCTTATGAGGCAACATTATGAGCATCCATGGCAGTTATTGCAAATTATGGTTCTTGTGGCTGATGGTGCAGAAATTTTCTTCTGATAGCATAA
This sequence comes from Stegodyphus mimosarum, assembly GCA_000611955.2. NCBI lineage: Eukaryota > Metazoa > Arthropoda > Arachnida > Araneae > Eresidae > Stegodyphus > Stegodyphus mimosarum. The sequence goes on along the minus strand of KK118074.1, from coordinate 841,179 downwards.
ATCTTAGGAATATTAAATAAAACAATGGAATAATTAAATACATATTATTAGGCTGCCTTGGCCTTCCACATCTTACACATTTATCTTCTTACCTGCCACCGACTACTAGTGCACAGGCAATGCCCTCAGACTGAATGTTGTAGGAAAGACATAACATTTCTAACCTAAACTGAAATGAGTCCTTTTACTCTTGATTTGCAATAAAGTCTGCAACCAGGAACAATTTATATATACATGAAAAACACAAATGGAATATTGCGTCAAAATACTAAACATCAAACTTGTTCACTATTACTTAATATACAAACACAAATTATCTTTATAACATTTTTAAATAAAATTGTTCAGATATCAAGATTAAAAATGTATAAGAACAATTACAATGATCATTAATACATAGAAGAAAAATTAAGTTTTACATTTCAAATTAAACTCGCATAATTAAGACTTAAATTTCTAAATTACAAACAAGTTGTGCCAAGTGTTTTATGTTCCCTTTAGAAGTTTTATCAAGAAAAACATAATTTTTCCATCTCATCCAGTGTTCAATTCTAAAATGTTCCCCATCATCCATGTATTTCTTGGATAATAGTCATTACTAATCAAAACAATATTTAAAAATCACTTCAAATGAAACTGTATTACTTGGTTGTGGAGATATATAGGTTGATTTTATATTCAGTAAATACTCCTTTCTCCACCTGTTATGAAACTATTTCAAATGAATTTGCTGATATTTATACATCTTTACCAAAAACTTTAAACAACATTCAAATCGTCATTTTTGAATTTTTTGTTACGGGTAAAGACACGAACATTGTATCAACTAAAAAGTGAGGAAGGGTGGGTGGAGTTAGTTATGAGGGTTTGTTGTATAGTTATGTGATAGGCCTAAAAGTAACCCAGTCTCAAGGAAAACACTTTCTAATTCTCTCAAAGAGATGACTGTCAAATAGTTTTCTTTCAGCAACTTTTAACTGTCCGTATCCGTCTTTCTGAAAAACCTCCCCTTCATGGCTATTTCTGAACTATAAACTTGCAATTAAAAGCTTTTGGAAGCAAATATATTTTCAGTTTCAGGATTATCTACCCCTTTCCACAATTTTTTTGACCAAATTAGCTCTTTTAAAGCATATAGCATTATCAGAATATAACACTCAATGGAAATGAATCATCTCAAAATCAACAGAAAGGAATCAGTGGTCATGCTGAAAACTAACTCCAAGTGTATTGTGCTTATCATTGTGAGGGTGAAAAGAAGTAAATAATATTTTGATTTAAAATGTACAAAAAAAAGTCGTCGTCAAAGTGTACAATGCATATCTGGTTGTAACAAAAGCTTTCTGCCAGAAAACATGAAAGCAATACCTTTAGTGCAGGTAGTAATTACTACCCAAATCTATGAATTTTTTGCTGACATTTTGGTAGTTTTTCAAAGCCTTTGGCCCAGAAACTTCGTGTCTGCAAATCCAAAAACAGATCAACCTCATTTTTAGATGAACACCAAAATAATGTTGAACACCAAAATAATGTTTTGACCAAGCTTAGGAAAAGGGAAAAAAAATATATATACACTGTTATTTAGATTTAAAGGAGTTGGGACATTTTCTGTTGCCTACTTATTGGAAGTTATAGGCCACAAGTAAGAGAAAGAAATTTTTTTAAAACTAAAAATTTACAATTGCATTTATGTAAAATGCTTTGATCTAAAATTGTGGCACTATCTCTCGAAAATATCTGTTCAGAATGGAAGGTAGCACCAGCAAGATGTAGTTGCAAGTGTGAAAAATGTAGCATTCTGAAGGAGCGATATCATGGCTATATGGTAGGTGTGGCAAAATATCCCATTCCAATCCGTACAGAATTCAGCCAGTGAATGCAGACACGTGGTCTTGCATTATCTTGAAGGAACATTTATCTTTTTGTGCCGGAACTCATTTCGATGTTTTCCCTTGATAACAGCATCAACATGGACTAACATCTTGCTGTACACCTTACTGTTGAGGGTTTTACCTTTTCCCAGATGCTGTTTATAGATAATACCACTGCAGTCCTACTAAACAGAAAACATGATCTTTTTTGTTAGTCAAATTGCACTTTGTGATGCTGCCGACGGGCTCACCGGGTGCAGACCAACTCCTTTTTTGGCTTATGTTATTGAAATAAATCCACTTTTTGCTACAAGTGATGATCTGGTTCAGAATTTTGTCCTTGCTTTGATATTTGAGATTAGTGAAGGCCTGAACACGTCTGTCTTTTTTTGCTTGAGTCAGCTCATGCGGCACCCAGCGATTGAAATTTTACGTCAAGTTTATGGGATGCATATTGCGAGTAATGGACATGGCACTAATGTCAAACTTCTTAGCAAGCTCTGAAATGGTTGCATACTGATCTTCTACAGGTTCTCACAGGCGGACCTGATCAACATAAGTAGGCTGATCAGAGTGCTCTGCTTCTTGAATGTCATAGTTCTTTTTTCTAAACTTTCGGTACCAAACCTTCACAGTGTCACGCAATACAACATTAGTACCTAAAGCTGTACGCATGATTTGGTGACATCCTGTAGCTGACTTTTTGCAACAGACCTTGTAAGTAAATGATGGTTCTAATCTGATAGCATGATAGTTCCATTTCAGACACTTTGTACTTAACGATATTTTTGTTAAAAATTTCGTTACCTAATGTTAAAGGTTAATGTATAAAGCAAATCTCTTTCTTTAAAATGCCAAAAATCGTTTGACAAAATATAATTAAACATGCCAACAGGAACTGTTTGTGCAGACAATATTTGCCATGGCCGGAAACTTTTGTTAAAACCTGATACCTGAATGGGGGATGTTCATGAATTCTCTGAGAGAGTAGTCAAGGAACCACCTGGGTTCCTGGTTTCGCCTGCAAACCAAAAAATGATTTAGTACATTTTTTTCAAATTCATGACCTTCAACAATCCAAAACTTTTTTCATGTGTTAAAGCTGTATCAGTGCGGGAATGACATATTTTAGTGTGAGCATTATGGGTGAGTAGCTCGCCAAATTTATCATTTGATGGAAAAAGACGGCTATTTAGTTCTCACATCATCACTTGAGAACTGCAAATGTCTTTTCAAAGTAAGTCATTGTCACCAAATCCAAGATTCAAATAAAATGTGTGTGAACCCTTTTGCGAGAAGTTGGGTAATCTCCGTACCATAATGTTTCATTTGAATAACTTTGATCCAAAACCACAAAGTTTGCTTATATTCTGAAGCACATATAAGGTGCTAATTGTAGACAGACTTTGTAACTGATATTTCAACTCGTAGTAGTATGCCTAGTTCACTAAATTCACTAACCTACAGTAACAATAGGAGTAAGTTTCCCCGACTTGGAATGGTTACCATGGAATTGACAAGTAGAGTTCATCGCTCTTTCACTATAATGTCTTCACAAGTGCCATCAAGAATAACCCTACCAGGACTTGAATGAACCAGGCAAGCCCTCACCAACAAGGAAAACCTGTCAGGATTGTCCTAGGTGATTCTCTGCTTGTGATGTCTGCAGGATTGTTAGAGTCACTGCTGTGATTCCAACACTCTGGTAGAGTCAATGACTGCTTTTGAGCTACTCTATCAGCTTCAAAAGGTTTCTGTTGTCTCACCAATCTCTTCAACCAGTGATGGACGATTTGAAAGTCATTCCATTTAAAAAAAATCAGTTTCATGAAATCAGAAAAAAGACTAAATAATTTTCTAAATGTGCAGCCGGGGTTCTGCAATCAACTCTAATCTTGCATCAATCTGTGTTTTTAATGTAGCAACTTAACAATTTGACTCAGTAAAGCTTGCCTTAATTTGGCCATTAAAATTCAGATACCTTAGGAATGGCTACAAACTGTTGTCACAAAACTCATCAAGAAAAACTTCATTTATTTGTACACTTTGAAAAGATTTTTATACAATTGATACTGATTTTCCCAAAATTAAAGAATTATGTCCAATAAATTTGCATTAAGTTTTACTCCCAGTGATAAGCCTCATTTAAGATTTATTATTTTCATTTTCCTTGCTGCTACAATCATAAGCAACTCTAACTTGAGTTCTTTCCATGTCATCCATAATTTCTGCTCAGGGGGAGGTGTCCCGAATATTTATCCTTAACAATTCATTTCCCCACCATCTGATATTTTAACTGATCTAATTTTTTTTTTATATTGATCATATTTTTTTTTTTTGTTTTTGTTTAGTTTGTGGCTTATTTTTTTCAATCTTTCGCAACGTCATAATTAGAGGTTTGAATTGATTATCCTTTTCAAAAACGCAAAACTTTTCTGTTTGGTATTCTTCTATCTTCCAAAAGTTTTTCAAATTGCACAAGATGAAAGAAGAAGAAACCACGATTGAACATAAATTTTATAATTATGTGTAAATTTATTACTTCCTTTTCTTTCTGAACCCTAACCACAAGAGTTAATTGTAATTGTGTTAATGTTTTCATTTAATTTTGTTCTGTCATCATAATTAAGGTCCTAAAATGAATCGCATACTATTCGGTCTGAGAGTTGCCCAGATATGAGTCAGCTACTTGTAATCTCCCCCCCCACTCCATTACAAATCAAAATATCTGGAATTTTCAAGAATAAATTAGTTTTATAGTCCAATACATGTGTCTCTAAAACATAATAGTGTAAATTTTATTCATTATTGCGCCGTTTCAAGGAAACTGTTGGTATTCTTTTTCACATGCTATTTTTTTCTCCCAGAGCAAAAATGGCTGTCCATTTGTAGCATATAGATTTTAATTCTTTTATCAGTTGAGATGATATGAAACTTGTTACCCAAAATCACATTAAAGCGATTTTTTTACTTGAACATACTAAAATTATAAATGGTTGTAAGAAGGCCTTAGTTTTGTGCAGATATACAGCTATGAGACACATAATATTCATGGCATTTTATTAGATTCAAACTGAGTCATCCGAAACAGTTTTTCTGAACTTGCCTTTGAGAACCTCTCTTCCTAGGATTAGTGTGGTTTTATTTGTAGCTCATTATCAAATCTGTTAAAACATTTTTTACAAAAAATTTTTGCTTTATATTCTCAGGGCGTGATTTTTTTTAAAGGCAATGCAGCACCTGTTTTCAATTTTAAGCTTTTTATTTTTTATTCTGTATCTGACATTTTGCAGTTTATGTTATTGTGATTACAATTACAAAATAAGGAAACACTTTTTATCTGTGTATTTAATCTTGAAGTGGCTGACGTATTTTTAGGCTTTGGGTGGTTTTTTTTAAATGAGTGTGACTGCTTTGATAATTTTTTTGGGGTGGGGAAGGAATGTTTTATAACTTTGGTTGGACTCGTCACAGTTTTGGTCAGTTTCCTAAATTCCACTTCATTTCTCAAAAATATCATCATTTTTGAAACCTCACTATTCACTTCTTTTCTATGAAAGTCTGAAACCAAATCTTGTGGTGACAACATCAGTGATACTGGATTCAATAAATTCCGTATGAACATCTGTTACATTTAATGAACGTAAATGTTTTACATTAACTTTTATTTCATTGTGTAATTTACACAAAGTTTTAACATAAGAAGAAATTTTCAATAAGTTTAATAATTTTGTCATGTGAGAACTTATAATAAAGTCAGTTCTACCATATCTTTCTTTGAGAGTTCAAGACATGGGTTATAGTTTTTCTCATTTAATTCTAAACCACCAAGTGATTGTGCTGTTGAGAAGAATTTAAGAATTCCACTAAATTGCTAAAATCGCGAAAGAGTTCCTAAATTTTCACCATTGTTAATTTTAAAGCCATAGCACTGTTTCCTGAAATTTTAAATATAAACTGAAGAATCTGCTGAACATGTTCTGGGTTTAAATCTTTAATTTAATCCTACTTAAATATTTTGTTATCATATTCTGAACCTTCTAATTCATTTAAAAATTTTTTTAGAATGCTAATGAGTGATTCTACATCTAAATCATAGCTTTTCAAATCTTGCTCTTTCATTTCTAGAAGTTGCACTTACTATGATAATAAATTAAAAATTTTTGGCAGCTTCATTGAGTTTTGGGGGTCTCTTAATAACTCTGGCACAAATGTTACTTCTTTTTTTAACTATTTTTAAAACTTACCTGTATTCATTCAGAATTTATAAGTTCAAAGAGACCTTCCACCACAGTCTGAAATAAAGAAATTAAAAATTATACAACCTTTATCCTTTTCAGAATTAAAACAAAATAATGGCCATTTGTTTGTGCTAATCAATGTCACATTGCTGATGCACTAGTATTGCAGATGATGGTTCACTTGTGTCTAATGGTGGTAGAAAGATCTGATGATGCTGTAAAATTTTATAACAATAAATGAAACTATAATTAAATAATTGAGGATATATAATTAGGTTGTCGCAGCTTTCCACATCTTATGTGTTAAGCGTTTCACCTGTACCTCCTCGCTCTTGTGCCAGAGGTTGTTTTTCCATGATTCTAAATTGCTGTGTTTTCTGTCAGGGGAATTGTGATAATTTTCTTTCTTTAAAGTCTAGATTTTTCATAACAATCGGGTTTTATGGACAGTTGGTAAAATGGATACCATGAATTAGTTACATTTAGCCTAATTTATAATCAAAATTTATTTTTGTATTTTCTTTCATACATAAAAGAACCAACCTGCTCATGTAAAACAATATTTTTCCTTTACACTTTCTTTCTGTTTTGCACATTATGCATAAATTTTGTAGTGATTATGTGTAATATAATTTAGCAGTTACACATGTAGCATTAGTAAATATTTGATTGTACAGAGGAAACCATTTGTAGCCAATAGAGTGGCTCAAGAATCATTGACTCTCCCAGAGTGTTGTAACTATTGCAGTGGCTCCGACTGTCTTGCAAACCTCACTACAAGAGGAGAATCAGCTAGGAGGATCCTGACAATTTCTCTGTGATGAGAAAGAGATGTGACATTTTCTGTGTAATAATTTCTAGGGCTTGCCTGCTCAACCGGTTCACTCATGGTCTGTTCAGGAATCACTGCTTATTCTTGATGACATTAGTGATGAAGACATTACACTGAAAAACTGATATAACCAGTTGAGGTGGTGGAAACTTACACCTATCGTTAGTGAATATTACTGTGACTTCAGTGAACTAGGCAGATTACCATGAGTTAAAGCATCAGTTAGTCTGTCCACAATTCTTCGCTTGATTCTTCAGTATTAAATAAACATTATATGTGCTTCAGAATTTAAGGAAGCTTTGTGGTTTTGAACCAAAATTACTCAATCAAAACATTATGACAAAGAGGTTGTAGAGTTGTTAGGTTATTTGGAAGCAGATGTGAAAAATGAGCAATAACCTCACCGGGACTCGAACCACACACTTCTCGAATATGCTTTGAGCGTGATGACCACTATGCCAAGAAGGCAGAAGAAATACCTTATATACTCCCCCTTTTAAAGGCCAGCTGGGGATTAGGGGACCCATTCGCCAAATCCCAGTGGTGGAGAATCATCAGCCACCACCTTTTTTAGTTAGGGTATCACTTGTAAAGTCAGGTTATTTGGAAGCAGAAGATGTGAAAAATGAGCCACGAAGGCTTGCGAAGAAGGCGGGAGAAATGCCTTATAAGGTTATCCAACTTCTTTCAAAAGGGTGCACACATATGTTATTTGAATCTTGGATTTGGTGACAAGGACTTACTTTGAAGAGACATTTGCAGTTCTCAAGTGATGACGTGAGAGCCAAAAGGAATGTGTAAATCAGGTGGGTCAGTATTGATTCCTGAGGGCAAAAGTTGTAATGAAAGTCAGTGATGATTAAAGAAGTGATTGAAGTCAATAAACCAATATGCAACAGCATTTAATTGGCATAATCAAGATTTTAAAAATCTGTTGGTTTAAAAACATAATAAAATTGATGATTAATTGTTTATTGATTGTATCATATAAAACTGGTCATAAGGGGGGATATAGCAATATATTTTAATTTAATTTAAAACACACACATATATATATATATTTGCAAAAAGTGTAAAAAGTAAAGTGAGAATACAAGAAAACACAATTGAAAAAATGTGAAAGACACAAAACTGGAATGGAAAACAAGAAAGAGGTTGAATATTTTTGAATGAAATGCAGCCATCGTACACTTGAACTTTTGTGCAATTAGTATTTGATTTATTTCTCCTTTTCCCTGAAAACCTGTTTGTATTTATAAAAGTAAAAAGAATAATATGTGAAAAAATAAACATAAATCTAATAAACCATTTTTTTTCTCAAAACTTTTGTTTGTGCTCTTAATTTAATTATTCTCTTAAAGTTGTTCATGTGCTGTTTGTATTATGATAATGTTGTATACCATATACTGTAGAGAAAAATTTTGATGAAGAAAATCATTCCTTTAAAGGGGTTCAATGCAAAGAAAAAGCTTGGCAATCCCTGGTGTAGATGAAACCTCAGAGATCTGGATGAGACTGATTCAGTTTTGGTTCAGTTTCATTTTAATTGGTTGTTGGAATTTCATTTTACAGAATTAAAAGTTATTATTGGCTGAAGCATTATGCAAGTGCTTGTATTACTAGTATAATGTACCAATTGCGTGAGAAGCATTGATTTTAAAACGGGGGAGTTTAGAGAGATTTATTATAAGCAGATATTATTTTTGTAATTGAGAGGGTAAATAAAAGGAAGCTTTTTAAATGTCCAATAACCGCAATGATCTATTATCTGGAGCTCCTGTGTAAAACGTTTTTAATGCGATGATATTCAAGGAAAAGCAAGTGTGCCATTTTTTTCGATTAAATGAGATTCTTTTTGCTGAGAAGTGCCCCTGCCTGTGACAATGTTAAATCATTCTGTGGGTTTGGCCTTTAAACACCAGCCAGCTTCCAAACCACATTTTCCTTTTTGGTTTTTGAGTATCTGTTTTCCATGATAATGTTTTGCAATAAAGAGAAATTATGATTGTTTTAAGCAGCTTAAGAATTGCTGGTATTTGTTAAAAGTTTGGAGAGCGTTTTTGAAATGTTTTTAATTGAATTGAATTATTTGTTACAAAATAAGTTTTACTAGAATAATTGGTATTGATATAAATAAATGCTTAGTTTTTAGACTGGCAATGTAGTAATTGCATTTGTGCCATTTTTTTAATAGAATGACCAAAATGTGTTATAGTGGCTAATAGCTGCTTGCTGTATCTGGCATTAATTAATATGCCATCATACAGCCTTAAAACAGCCCAGTTTATTTGGTAGTTGTAATGTGGTTTCTTATGCAAAACAGTTTTGAGGATTGTTTAGTTTTGTGTTATTTTAATATATTACTTCATGCTTGTATTGTCAGACTGGAAGAATATTAATTTTATTAATAAATTTAAGTTTTTAAGCAGTAACATTGTGCTTAATTCATTTATGAAGCTTCAGAATGTTTTTTTAGATAAGAAATAATTGAATACTGAACAGAAATATTAACTGTAGTTACCTGTATAATTATCTGTTGATGTACCTGCCTCGTTTAAAGTTAATATATTGGGGGATACTGTATTTGGGTTGGGGGATTATCAGTAATATGTTGTAATGAATATTCAGTTTACAGTAACTAATTTTCAAAAAAGTAAGTAAATAAATAAAAGTAATTTTTCAATCCATTTTTATCTCACTTTTGCTGTTTTTAGCTGATGTAGGACTTAATTTTTAACTATTTGCTTTTCTTGGGGCTTATTCATAGTGTTATTTTAGAGATGTATTGGATGAGCGGAAGAATGTGATGAACTTTTAATACAAGCTAGCTTTAAAAAACTTCTAGAATTTATTTATTTTGTAAAAGTATTTAGCAATGAAATTATTTACTGTGTAAATAAGCATTTACAGTTGTTTAAAATAAACTCTTACGCTACCATCCCATCATGGACTTTAGAGACTGATAAACATATTTTAAAATATTATAGTTGAAAACAGGTTTGGATCTTAAATAAATACATCTCTCGTGTAAATAACAAAACGTTCTTTTAATAAGCCTACTTAATACATGCACATAGTTTTGCTAATTCTGTAAGTTTTGTTGCCACTTCCAAGAAACAAAAAACTAGCAATAATTATTAGTGCCCCCAAAACATTAACTAAATAAAATTAAATGAAAGTATGTATAAAATACAAACTACGTGTCATCTGAAATCCAACAGTTGCTATACTAATATTTAGTAAACTCTTGGAATCTTTAATAGTATTTGAAGATGATTTGCAGCTTTGGTAATGCTATCTTCAGACTAAATAGGTTTAACTTAGATTTCATCACAGAAGAAATTAAGGAAAATTGACAAAAAGGCAGAATGTACACTGCATTCTAATGTTGTCATGTTGTACTTTGTTTTGTTTGATAATGGAAAACCCATTTTGTTCTTCAGTTTTTATGGTTGTAATGATAGTGAATTGTGTTTAGATGACTAATATTTTATCTAAACATCATACAAAAACCCCTTATTTCACTTTCTGGGACTGCATTGTACTGAAAATTTCTCATGTGTCAACAATAATAGTTACGTGTATGTTATCATTGGCATGTCTGTTGTTCTTGGCAAATATGGGCCCTAGTTGGTCATGACTAACATACAAGCATATGGATGTTTTCATCAGTTTGTTTTCAAGTATGGGTATCTCCATCAGCAGTAACAAAATCTTTTAGAGAGAGTGCTAGTTGTATATCTTATTTCTTCATTGCATTATCTATCATTTGTGTCTCAGGATGTGTGTAATGTGAAATAATTCTAGGAAGTTTTCAAAGCTGTCTTGTTCTTTTGTGATATTACATTTTTTTTTTCTTTTTTAAATGTAGCTCCAAACTCAAACACAGAGAGCTGCTCTGCGGTATGAAAGAGCCAGTAGTGCTCATGCTGCAGCAAAGGAGATGGTTTATTTAGCGGAAGAAGGTTTGAAGAAAGAAGGAAGATGTTTTGATCCTGCTTGGCAAGAAATGTTAAATCATGCTACTCTTAGGGTAAAATATTTGTACATTCATTAAATGTATTACAATTGTTAAACTGTATATTCATAGCATAAATTCATAAAATTTATAACGTCCTGCTTTCATTAAATTTATTGTAGTTATTCATTTGTATTTGTGAGCAAACTGTATAACTTCTCTAACCATGTGTTTTATGTCATATATTAGGTATTTAAAAAAGTAGTTTGGTTTTATTTCTTTAAATATTGGTCCCAAATATACAATTCAAGTAATATTTTTTCAAAATGAGGTACAGAATTTTTTTTTTTGTAAGTAGTCCCATGTAGATTTAAGGAGGGTTTCCGAAAAATGTGGGTTCATGTGGTTTGCGCAAGGCAAAAATGCCACAAAGTCAACTTATAATACATTAATTAATTGCATATACTGTATAAACATGAATGGATAAATTCTGTAGTTGCAGATAAATCGAAAGGACAGTTTAAAGAATTGTTATTCAGAAGTAAGGGTATTTGAAAAGACACTTTTGTTAACTATGCTGCAGTGCAGCTTTATCTTTTTTATGAGGACTTGATTAATAATTCAGATTTTGAAGAACTTTTTATTAGCATTTTTTCGATTAATGTTTTGTTTAGATATTCTAAATGTCTTATGTATCTTCTGTTCTTATCAAAAATTGCATTTAATTTGTATTATGTATGTTTATATTAAAAGTTTTTCAACAAAAGTCTGTTGTGTTAAAAAAAAGAAACTGCTTTTTTGAACTTTCAGAATTTATCAACTGTTGTAATACTACAGAGGTGATTGTTTGACAGTTATGTAGTACTTAATATGATAGGTATAACTGCTTCCCCATTGCCATTTTATATAAATAATAATTTACACTCCAGAATTTATTTTTAATACTTGTTAAAACAATAAAGCTGCCATTCATGACATAATTTTATAGCAATTAATGGTGGAAAAAATCCAATGTTTAAAACTGTATACATAACAGTGAAAAATGAATTAATATTGTTTCTGACTTTGTTTCTTACATAGATGGAATGAATTGTAAGTTTTAATTTCTTTTGCATTGTAAACGTATTTTTTATGCATGTAACATAAATGTTTAACTTAAACTTTTAGCTAATTATATTTGTACTGACATATTATTTTAAATGTATTTCAGTGTCAGTGACAGCAGATATTTCAAATGCACTAACAATCACTTCTGGTATTATATACTCTTTTCATGTAATTAAAAAGGGAAATTTATTTGGATTTAAGTAATTCTGTAGTCAAATGACTGCTGAAGCGAATGTTGATTTATTATGTAAATATAATACAAGTTTTTTTAGTTTAGGTAAAATGTAATTTGATCATTAACATGAGACTCCTACTATAATTATATTAGTAATGCTTTGGGAATTCAAAAGTAATTTTTTTTATCAAAGTCATATGTAATTTGAAATTTTTTGTTTTCAAGTGGTGCCGTAATTAATTTACTGTCAGCGCACTGTGCAGCTAGACTGAAATTTTCTTAAAACACATCTAGAAAACCTGTAACTGCCGGGAAATTTTATTCTTCTCTTTGAGTAGCAATCCCGTGCTTTGCATGTGGTAGCAGATGTGTCTGAAAACATCATGATGCAGTTCTTCAATGTGCATCAACTGCAGCTGCAGGTTATCTGGCACACATCAGCCAGTGAGCACAAAACATGATCGAAACAGTCTGCATTTTTGGAATAAACTGTAAGGCTGATGTGTATTTTGGAAGTTATTTAAAGATAAAACTGTAAGGTTGATGTGTATTCTAAAGTTATTTAAGGATTTGAAATCTAGTTATGTCTGTAGAAAAAACAAAATACTTATATATTTTTCAAAAAACATGTACATTCAGACCTTTATTTAACCTACTCATAAAATCCCATGAAAAACTTTCAAAAATGAACATTGTGATAAAACATAATTTAAGGTATTTTTTTTATTTTAAATGTAAAATAAATGCAAAATTATGTATATTAATGTAGCCATTGCTTCAGAGTTATGCATGAAAATTACATAATTGTATTAAAAATGTAAACAGTTTCTTTACTTTGTTTTGATTGCCGGAAACATGTCATGTCATAATAAGTCTCACATCTTTGTAATGCATGGAAAACGTCTTCTGGTACACTTCCTTTAAACCGAAAACTGCATCTTATGAAATGCATATAACATCATGTTTTCACAGTACAGCTGTCTTGTTTTCATAAAAGTTAAATGCATGTGCATTTCTGCAAACAACTTGTGGAGCCTATATGTTTTTGGAAGCATTCACCATAGACCCTACAAAAAAGACTATCAAATTCTTGCTATGTCTCTGAAGAACAAATACTGCAAAAGAAGGTTAAAATAACATTTTTATTTGAACTAACTTAACAAGAGGCACTCACTTGGTGCCCACAATTCACTTCCACTTGTGCTTAAGTAACTCAAACAGAAAATAAAAATATAAAATCACAATAAATTAAGATGGCTAAATGACTGGCTCTTTATTTAACTAAACCATTAAATTGTTTGCACACAGCAAAGCCAAGCCTAGAATATCAATATAATCTGACACAAACTAGAGAGCTATTTCAAGCATGCATCATAAACACAGAACTAACTCCACTACTACTCCTCACGAACGCTTGAAACTGCAGCTTAAATACTGCTTCTGAACACATTTAGATTTTGCATAGTACGTCGTTAAAATTTACATTCCGACAGGAAATTTGAATTCAGGAGGGAAAGGAAAGTCAAACTAAAAATAATTGTTAGAATAAAATAAAGTGTTTGCAAACTTTTCATTTTTCTCTTTTGTTCACTTAGACTTCTCTGGCTGCTTTCATACATAAGCTTCATGATTACCGAAGTTTTTATACTATAAGCCATGTCACAAGCTTTTCTCATATACCTTTTTATTTCATTAGAACTTAGCTTGTGAGCATACATAATGCATTATAAAATATCTGATAAACCTTATTTCTTCAGGTAAATGAAGCTGAAAGTGAAAGAGTATTGAGTCAGCATGAGCATCAGAAAACTTCATTAGCTTACAATGAAGCAGAAAAAGTTGTACAGCAACTACATCAAGAATTGAAAAAATCTATTATAAAATCAAGGTATAAAAAGATTTATTAGATCAAATTTTATTGTATCAGCTCTGTTTAAGTAATTTCTATTTCAGGATTGCGTTAAAATTTATAAATGGTGAAGGGAACTATTTAGAATAAAATGTATTATTTTTATGTGTTTCAAATGTAACTTGTAGTTATATGTGTATTTCACTTCAGCCCTTTTTCCGATGTAAAAAAATTTAAAACACTTAAATCTGATTTAGAAAGGACAACACAGTCTTTAACTTCAGTTAAACTCTCAACTTCTAAATATTCTAATATCCAATAATAAGTTTTATTTATTACAGTATTCTAATTCTGATTTTCTGAACCACAGTCTTTCAACACGCAGAAGCTTGCTTCAACTAAACAATCTAGCGAATCAACACCAGTTACAACTTTTGTAAGTATATAACATTACGTGACTTCAGGCCACACATTTTCATTTATTTGTTTTGTTATATTTTTGCTTTATTTATAATAGCTAAAAAAGCAGAAAGTTCAAAAATCATTATAATTCCAATGTTCTACATTAGAAAAAAAGATGATTATAATATTTTAAAGCTTTACTCTCACAGTTTCTTCTTAGATTAATTGGAACAGTCAGTATAAAAATATGTGTTTCTAAACATAAATTTATTTACTAAGGATAAAATTTAATGATATATGTCTATGGTGATATTTCAGGTTAATCAATGTACTCCTTATTCTATTTAAACGGGAAACTTATAAAAGTCTCTGACTATGATGAATGTGTAGAAAGCAAGTTCAAAATGATATCCATATGGGCTTAAATCATTATTATGTTCTATATGATTAATAGTGCTAGGTGGCCTAGTTTACAGTGTTCTGTTAAATTAAAGAAATTTTGCATATGTTAATGAGCATAATTATCTTTTAAAATTCCTTTTTTTAAAATAAATAAGACATTGTTAATAATTCTTGTTAAAAAATTATGAAAAATATCTTGTTTTCCAACTTCATGTCAGTTTTTATTTCTACTGTGTATTATTTCGATTTGTAGATGCATATAAAAACTATGTTAAAAAACTATTTCTTATTGTGAAGAATCTTAATATGTTTATATATATATATTATATATCAGTAAAGATATAAGGTAAGAAATTTAAAGCTACTTTCTCACAAAAACTAAAATTGAAATTCATAATTACTAAATTTCAAATAATCATATATCTATATATAGTGATTGCAGGGTGTTGGATTATCACTAGAATAATCTGTAGCTTAGTATTAGCTCATTATATGACTATAATAATGGCCTGGGGGCAGGAAATTTTAAGACATTATGAAATGCAGATGTGTTTAAGCATTAATGTTTGACTCATGGGTTATCTTGTGAATTTTTGACTGAGCTAAATATGCTTTTAAATGACTTATTTGTATTAACGTGTGTAACCTTAACTGTTATACTGAAATAAGTTTCTTAACAATATAATCTTAACAAGGAATGTCTAAAATATGTTTCCATACATGGAGCATTATTTAGCTTTATGTTAATACGAGTTATTACCAAATTCGAGCAGTGCCTTAATTGAAGCATTGGAGAAGAAATGTTTTGAAAATCATAGGCAAGTGGCAGTTTGTAGAGTTGCTTGTGACAAATTTGCATAAAATGCTGTTATTTAGTTGCTTGAAAGCTGTAAATGAACAATTCACCCTCATTAAAAATGTTCTTTATTAGAATGTGTATTAGCTGTAAAGTTATATTATCAAAATGCAGTACAGCAAGTGGTCTGTTATATTAACAAAACTTACAAGGCCACGTCTATTAACTATTGCAGTTAGGAAGGTAATTTTATACCATTTGAAGACATTAGAGACTTGCAGGAAGTAAACCACTGTTAATGACAAGATTATTGGATAACACTGCAAATACTAGCATTGCACATAAAATAGTAAGCCTGTTCGACAGTGTAGAAAATTCTGTAAAAATTTATCGAACTATATCAATGTAAGACTATACTATATATCAAACTATATCCATGTAGGCAGCAACAAATGAATGAGCAAGGGAGGTTTTAGGGTAAAACAAGATTTAATGATCCCTGGGACATTATGGGATGTTTTGAGTCTCATTTTTGTCTGAATGATGCTTTAAACGTATATTTTGGGTTCAGGTAAAGAACTGAATAACCCACCAGTGGCTGTGTGGTTAAGACTGCTGAATATTGGGAGTTCAAGCTGATCTTGATCCCATGCGAAAGGGCTGGCTGCATGGTTGGTTTTCATTATTTCCTCACATGTAACATGAATATGAGCTAGTTTCTTTGAAAGTCAAGTCTGCAAAGGCATCTCTCCTCTTAGGCAGCTAATCCTCACATAACTTTATCATATTCCTATAATCTTACCTAACCTGAAGGATTAGACAAACTTCAGTGTCATTCCACAATTGCAGTATGTTACCTAGCTTACTTTTATGCAGAATGAAGAACCTTTTGATATTGTGCAAACAATACTAGATTTTTTAGGCAGTTCTGTGCAGAAGAAAGAGAGCGTAATCGTTCACCTTTCTTTACTGCCTTGCTCTTCTGCTGTTAATCTACATAAACTTAAAAGACGCCACATTTTTTGGCACTGTTTCTAATCTGACATCCTGAAGCCATCATGTGCAAAGTATTTGCAGAAAATGCTTGTAGGGAAGTTTTGTTTGAAGTGTAACAAATATGACTTGGTTGTTTTCAAAGTAATATTCATCCGAACACACATTGTTGTTCTAGCACTTTTTCCATAACTGGAAAAGCACTTCATTTGCTATCTGTTGATTAGCCATTGCTTAGTCTTGGGAAAATATTGCAGCATAGTTTCATAAACTTGCTCATAAAGCTGGCATTTGCTGCAGCTTCTTCAAAATGATCACGTAGAATTGCTTTTCTGCTTTCCCCTGGATTGTCCATCAATATTTTCAAAGTATATCCCGAAATCATCTTTCTGAAGAGTGTATATTGAACCATATGAAATGTTTAGTCTGTCAGATCTCTTGAATATTTAATGATCAGTGCATACTTGTTTTCTAACTTCTGACATTATTTTTTTTCACTTTGAGATAATGATGGCTTGCAAAAATGGGGCTTATCTTCTTGTAACTCCTCATCATTCTTAAATTGTTCAAAACACTTACAAATAAATGGTTTTTTTTTTCGAAAGTGTGTAAAAAGTGAAAGTTTTCATATAAAAAACAAGATTGGAATTTACAGGTGCCTGTTATATACCAGATGTAAAAATGATAGATTTAAAAATTAGGAAAAGATGAGTGTTCAAAAATTAGATTTTTGTATGTACCTAAGTGCTGTTTATTTAACTCTTGAATTATGTTGGGTTTAAAATCATTCTGTTGTATTATCCAGTCACACACTTATCTGTAGACTGGCATGACATATTTGACCTCCTTTTGTAAATATTTTTTCACTTTCTAATATCCTCGTATTCCACTATCGTTTTAAATTTTCTTTGAATGGTTTATTGATACACACATATAAAAGCTGAACTAATGCCGTTAATATGACTAGAACAATTCTCATGTCTGTATTATGCAATTCTCTGTATTATTCAGATGTGATCCTGTAATATACATGTATGCTCGCCATTTGCTCTTTTAACAATTTGTTCATATTATGCATTAGTTGGGATCTGAACATGTCCCAAACTAAGACTTTCTGGATTCTTTAAGTCAACAGGATGCTTTGCCAAACATTTCTGATTCAAAATCTGTCATTGTTTTCGTTCATCCATACGTTCTCACGAACATGAATAAAAACACCATTTGGGAAATTACATTTCAGCATCGTCATTCTTCTAGACATAACCATCGTTTTTAATTTTGTATAGTCTGTGAAACAGGAAAGCACTATGGTGAGGCAAGATTTTTCGTCATCTGTTGTTTTTATGGGAACCGTTTTTGATCATTTCACTTCAGTTTTATTTCCTAGCATATCACACGTTGCTGAAGTTTAATCTTCTAATATGTGACAGTAAATATTTTTTTTTTGCCTATGTAGGTAAATAACATATTTCTGAACACTTATTTGTTGCCTAAATCTGTTGGAAGCGAAACTTGTTTTTTCTTGTAGAAATAAAATATTCCATGCCATAAATCGACTCGCCAGTTAAAAGGTGCTTTGAGGTTCCACTTTTATTTGCATTCTTTTTTGCCCACTTTATGGAAAATAAGTAAAACTTTCTTATTGCGATAATTCATTCCGGTGATTTTCTAGCACCAAGTCACAAAGCGTTTTTCTAGGATAGGCCATTTCGTGGCTACTTTATGCAAAGCACATTTATTCTTTGCCATATTAATTATTGTAACTTAGTTTTTCTTCCAGTGTTATATGGAGCTTTCACCTGCACCAAAACTCCGTGTTGCACCATGATTTCCATTTTCTTTTGCAGATTGAATGACTTTGCACTTGAAACCAGCACTGTGTTCGCTTCATTTGCCAGGAGTCATATTTACATCTAAAAGGAACACTAGATCAATTATACTTTAACTGAAGCAAATGCAAATTACTAAGGCCTTCAATGTTCCCTTCGAAATCACAGCTTTAAATGACTACAGAAAGAGAAAACATCTGACTTCTAATGTCGCAACTTACCTCAAATTGTGTGTTCAATAACATAATTGTCATTATTGTTAATGGCATAATATGCCACTAATTTCTCGAAACCCTAGAATAACATTCTTTGCACAACTGCATTGAATACAACGCACCATCTTTGCAGAATTAATTACTCCTTCTGCCATTTTCCCCACACACATATCATTCCCCTTTTTGCTTGTCAATTTGCTGTACCATTGTTCAAAAACCCTGAAAAAAATCTTCAAATGAATGACTTGAAAATATAATAACATTGCACGTATATCCTTCAGGTTTCTGCCTGAAGAAGAGGGTGCATATTATAAGGCAAATGTACCTAAAAATTAAAAAATGTAGTTTCAAGTTACAGGTGCGCATTAGACACCAGGATATATGGGAATTGTCAAAGTTTCTGCTATTCCTCTGACATGTTTTCTTAGCTTAAACATTGATTTGAAGTCTGTTCTTTTCTTAAAATATAACATTTCAGAATATCCTTGGAAAGTGTTTTAATGCCATTGACAGCTAGATTTGAGTATTGCTAGTTTCATACACACTATAAATTTGTTGTGAGCTTCTTGAAGGTCAAAATATTCCTCAAGACATGTTCTGTTATTGAGCACACCATGCACTAAATGGAATTTTAAATCTCCAGAAATTTTCATCATATTGAACATTAGTGACTTTATTGATATGCAACTGATTAATATTTGAGAACTGTAAAAACAATATTTTGTCTTAAATGTTTCTGTTCTTCAAGCTTGTGCGATAAATAAAATTCTTATAACTTCAGACTAATTTTTTGTTCTTCTTTCATCTGTTATCTTTCCGAGTTATTATCTTCAATTTTGGGTGACATCTGAAACTAATTTTCCCTCCCAGCGAAATTCTTTTCCCTTTATCTTTAGCATAACTCAGGTCTGATGCATTTGTCATGCTTAGAAATGACCCATTAAAGGACTGTACATAAAAGAATTTAAATTGTGGTAAAATTTTGCATGAGTTGTAATGTACAGACCCTAAGAACAGAAAAATGAGACTAAAAAAAATCTAGACTGAAATCCTGAATTTTGAGGGTCAGTATATATTTAATACCGCTGCCCCTGTAAGACATCTTTTTCTGTGTAACTGCCAATTGTTAATTTTTGTATTTTTAATATATTTTTGGATATGTGTGATGTGTGTGTAATGGAAATGAGTGCCTGAATATAGTTACATAAGTCTTTAGTAAAAAAGTTAAGTTTCTCTAAAAATTTTTAATTTAGAAGTGAAATTTATGTTTTTAGGCACTTTGATGATGCCACCCTGTTGAACATATTTATGTAAAAATGTTTTGAAAATAATTTAAATTCACTATTATCAAAACATTTAGGAAATATAACACTGCATGCATAAACCATATGCTGTGACTGAACTAGTATAATGTTACAAGGAAATGTAAGTCAGCTGAAAAATTAGTTAAGTTTTTGAATTTTTATTATATTTCATGCTTTAGATAAGACATAAAAAGAACATGCTTCTTGCTGTGATGCCAAGAACTTCCCTCCCTGTACACTTTTTATTATTGGTCCCCAAAAAGGTCCCTTTTTACTTTTTTGCAAATATAGTTTGTAAAATGTCATTTTGTTCAGGAAGAAAAGCCATTAAGTGATTTTATTATTTAATACACTTCAAAGCCCTTATTTTCAGCCCCCTAGGCCCTCTTTTTCCAATGAATAAGGTATTAATATATAATTTATTCAGAAAGAATATTTTTTCAACATAAGTAAAGTACTAACACGCCTCAAACTTTTTTTTTTTAAATTGTTGGACCCATGGTCTCCCAGTGTATGTTTTCTTTCCAAAGATAAATTTTTTGTCTAAAACTGACATTGGGAATATCTTCGTCCTTTACACTAACTGTGAAAACTTCTTTTGAAAACTGCCTACTTAATCCTTACCCAGGGGAAAAAAGTTCTCTTGTGTTTTCTAGTCTCTGATCTAAAATTAACAAAGATTATCTCCTAAAGCTTAAAAGCATGCTTTAAAATCAATGTTTTTTTTCATTCCACTAGCACACAGAAGTCTATTCCTATTTTCTGTTTCCAAGTGAACTTCCCTTTTGTGTGGTCTTGTTACAACCTTGCAGTGGAGGCAGCATAATCAAATTGGCTATCGGTCATCTCTTTTCATTTTCGCTTCATTCTAGGGTTTCGGAAAGCATGAAGCGATGTGTGTTTTATGGGACTGACATGCCACTTTTAAACCCTACAGTTGTGTAATGTTTTGACTCCACATGTCAATTTTGAAATGAGCTTTTCTGAAACGAGAGGGCAAAGTGGTGAAATTAAAGTTTGAATGAAAACTCAACTAGAGTTAGTAAAGTATATAAAAAAATTTAAGTACTTGTATTCATTCCTAACACAGGCTCAGTAAGCTCTCCATCCTCCCATGAACATAATATTTAATCCTAAACAACTTGTAAATTAATCATAAGCGACTATCATATTACATCCTAAACACTTGTAGTATAAGTAAAATCTGTTACCTGAAAGAGTAGAGAAGTCTAGTGCTGCCATCTATCATGAAGGTACCCTCAAGTATGGGCACTGCTGTATCTTCAAACTCGATACCGTTGAACAAGGTATGTTAATTTCATAACTCATATGATAATGCTGACACTACCCTGTGAATGCAAAATATTGAGCATTCATAGTGTAGTGCTGCCACTTGGAATCACAAGGAAACACTAGAAACTTATCTTTCGGTGTAGAAAAATTAGCACTTCTTAGGAGGTGAAAAATTGACAAACTTCCAGTATATTTTTAATGCTGGTGCACTTTAAAGGGTTAAGCTATAGAATGCTCCAAATAACAGAAACTTATTTTATGGCTACCCTGTGTTTAGTTTTTAAATAAAAAAATTTTGTTTCTTTTTTAAATACGACTTCATATGTATTATGTCTTACTCCTATTTTATTGTAATTTGTATATGTAACTGTAAATAGTGTCACATCTGTCATTTTCTTTCCTTAGACCTTATTTTGAAATGAAAGCGAAATTCAATCAGTTGCTTGAAGTAAGTTCTATTTAATTTTGTGCTGTATTAAGAAATTTTCTATTCACTGCAATGCCAGCAAATAATACAAATTCCAGTTCATTATTTCAGAAAATATAGTTTTGAATATGTCATGGTAATATTTTAAATTCCATGTTTTATGTAGGAGCAAAGGAAAAAAGTTCATCATTTAGAAGAAAACGTTTTAAAAGTGAAAATGAGCTATGCAGATGCATTACACAATTTAGAAGAAATCAGTGATGAAATTCATCAAAAACGAAAAAGGCAAGAAAGTCAAATTGTAAATGAGAGAAGTGAAGATGTAAGTGCAGCATCTCCTAATTACACATGGGAAGGTTTGAAAATACCATATCATAAATTTAAGAGCAACAGTGTTTCTTGTGAAGTAAGTAAAAAATTAATTTGTCCTTTATAAAAAAGTAAAGCTGCTAATGTAACTACACAAGTATATGTAGTGCCATTATATAAAAACTTGATACCATAATATTAAGATAAATTTTTTTATGTTTCTTGAAAAACCAGAATCAGGGTGATTTAAATGAAGATTTAATTGAAATACGAAATGTGAATATAATATGTAAGATTCTATGAAATAAAGAGGCCCACCAGCGGTCGAGCGGTAAAGACGCTGAACACTGGTAGTTCGGTCTGAGGTTCGAATCCCGCGAACAGGCTGGCTGCATGGGCGTTTTCCCCATGTGTAACATGTATACGAGCCAGTTTCCCGTAGAAAGTCCTCCACGAAGGCATCCCTCCCTTTAGGCAGATAGCCCGCATGTGCTTTGCCATAACTGAATAACCTAACCTATGAAATTAAGAAGGTGCACTTTTAACTGTTTAAACCATTTATTTAAAAGCATAGAATGTTATATATTACAGAGCATTCCAATAGTAACATTGCTGTAAGTTTTGTTTGTGCTTGCATCCAAAGTGTTCCCATTCACAAGTTATTAAATACTAAGTGTTCCTATTTACTAATTACTAAATATTAAATGTTACATCTTTCTTTTGTTTAACAAGTCCAAAATCATTCTAAATATCTGGCTGGCTTTTAAATCACTCTCACACGTCTAGGTCTTTCCTCTTCATCCCTTGTTTCTGAGTCAGTGGAATTTGGTAGTTGGTCTTTTGAACTTTGCTTCTGAGAATATATGGGATCATATTTTTATACATCTGTTTTATTGTTTTTTACATCTGGAGTAACTCCTTGTTCTGTTCTTCTGATTTTCTCTTTAGCAGTTGCTGTTTCCTTTAGTGTTGCTAGTGGCTTTTCTGTTTCTTCTAAATGCTGTTCCTCCTGATCTCAGTATGTATGATCTGGGCATCTTAAATAATTCAACTGCTGGTTTCCATTGATTATCGTGATATACCCTATTATAATCTCCTTTGCTTAATGATGGTAATGTTTTTGTAAGACAGTCATAATATGATGTCTGCGTATTCCTCCTTCATTGATTTTTTTCTTTTAAGTTTTTCACAATTTAAGGTTTTAATAATTGTGATGTAGGAAGAATTGTTCTTGTTCTACTCATACGTTGTTGAGCTATTGATTCTAGTTGGAGTGTTCCTGTGAGCTAACAATGCTAAGTAAGGATCAGCATGATCTGCTTGAGCTTTTTCTAACAATTTTGCCATTTGTACTAAATGCTGAACTAATCCTTTTGACTGTGGATGGTATGGACGGCTCGTTATATGTTTAAATTGGTATTTCTTAGCAAAGTTTTTACTTGCTAACTGACGTCCATTATCAGATGTCACTATCAGTGGAATGCCATATCTTGCAAAATTAGATTTCATATAACTGATCATTGTCTAATTTTAAGTATCCGGTAATTTGAAGATTTCGAAAAATGTTGGAATAATAATCTACAGTTAATGAGTATACATCTGTGTTAATCTGAAATAAATCTGTTGCAACTTTATACCAAGGTAAATTAGGAAGCTTATGTGGTATCATAGGTCCCCTTACATTTTTGTTCTGATATTCATTACATATAGAACATTTTGAAATTTTCTCTTTCATCTGCTTGTTCATAAGTGGCCAAAGCCAAACATCTGTACCTCTTTTCTTGTTTTCTGTACCAAAGTGATCTTCATGAATTAAATTTAGCATCTCCTTTTGCATAGATGAAGTGATAATTACTCTTCCTTCTTGGAAAAATAAGTCATTTTCAAGTGTCAACTTATCTCTACCCCAAAATACTTAAGCTGATGTTTTCTGTCTGGCCAGCCTTCCAGAATATATTTCTTTAAACACGTCACATTCACTTTCTTTCTTCAATTCATCAATTTTCTCATCGGATGCTGGAATCAGTATCTATTCTTTTATTCAGATATGCTCTACTTAGTCTTTCCCTCTTTTTGGAATACTTTTGTTAATTTAACAGCATTCTTTGCAATCACTGAAGTGCCTTAAAAAGAGGTTTCTTAATTATGCTTTCTAATTCTCTATAATCAATTTCAACTGTAATACGTTTCCCATATATGTATTGATGAAATTTAGAACATCCAAAAGTAGTAGCCAGAAGTTCTTTTTCTATCTGAGCATAATTTTTCTGACCCTTTCTTAAGCTTTGGAAGCATAAGCAATTGGTTGATTTTCTTGTAGTAAAACAGCATCTAATTCTTCAGAATTTGCATCTATTGGAAGAGTTAACGTCTTTGTGGACATCATAGAATTTTAATACAAATGCTTTTATGACCAGTGCGTTAACGCCTTGAGGAACAGAGCAGAGAATGAAGCGTAGCCATGGGACCGAACCCCTGGAAATGGCACGTCGCCACTGGCCCACAAATTTTCAGCAGTTCATTTACAAAACAATTGGAATAAAATTAGCATTTTAATATAATGACCTCAGTTTTTGAAGTTATATACTTAATATACTGATTATTAGTATGTATTAATATAAAGAATATCACATTAATAGAAATAAATGGAACATGCGAAATACTAAAATTATAACTCTAAGCATAAAAACGAATACTATCCATATGAAAACAAAATTACAAATACAAAATGTAAAAGAAAATTAAGCAATAATTATCTGTAGGTAATTAAATTCTAAATTAATAATTCTACTGTGTGTGGAATAATTCAAAACGAGAATCGACACACAAGACAATTACGGCTTTTTTCGCTGACAAGTAAGATGCATCACGCATCATCACTGCATTTTCCCCCTTTTGTAATAATGCTGTAAAGTTACTTTTAATTAACCAAGAATGTATATGTTAAGTTTTAAAATAAATATAAAAACGGACAACTGGTCTGAGGTTTTCCATCATGGAAGTTCAGCAATGGTGTACCCTGTATAGTCAGCTAGATTAGTTTTCCCACATTCTCCTAATAAAAAAAAAAAAAGAGAGAGAGAGAGAAATTGACCTGGAGGAATTTCACATTCTAATAACAAAAAAAATGGAAAGAATAAAAACAAAGAGAACAAAAAAAGAAATACCTAATGAAATAAAGAAACATGCTGGTGTCCCTTTAACTTAAAGATCTGTGATTCCCAGTTTGTTTACACCAATAAATCTGTCAAAAACAGAAGCACATAACAAACTGATGCTCATACATGAAGGTCAGAAGCCACATGGCTTAACTGATGTGAAAACCGTTGCCATTTAGCACCATCTACTGGCATTTAAAAAAAAAAGTCCCCTTTTTCAAGTTACCTATACACGACACTGGACTGGTGAGAGTGGAATCATTGTGTTGTGCATAGGCGATGCTGGTGCTGAATGGGTTAACCCTTTCACAATGGTACGCCTTTGTTCAAGACATTCGCTTTGAATAGGGAGTCAAAGGCAGTCGTCATGCAGGACGGGGGGTTTTGCGTCATTAAGCCTAATTTTAGAGGGGGGAATCTTAAAGGAAAAGTAAGTTCTAGCGTTGTAATATTTGGTACCATTTTAGATTATTACTTAAGGACTTATATATATGTTAAAATTAGCATTTAGTAATCTTTTTTCTTTATTTCACACGAAAATATATTTAACAAATTGCCTATCTTGTAAAATAATTTTCAGAAGCACTATTCAAATAATTATGTTTTAATTGACAAAATTCTTTAATTAAGTTTAAAATTAACAAAACAGTACAATAAAGACTATTTACAGTAAGAAGTTAACAAAATTGAAAATGATGATTGAGTGTGGTAAATCTCAAAACACAGAGAAATGCAATGTCCTACATTGTATGACCCACAAGCATAATATGACTGTTGCATTTTTCTTTGTTTTAGCACTGTTTGTGAACACATTATACACCTTCAGGTTTTTTCACCCTTTTCGTTTATACAGAGGGTAGGAAAATGCCTACCAAATAATCGGATAGATGTTGATACAGATCTGACAGTAAACTGCATTTCTTCTTGATAATTTGTATAGTTCTCAAAATTTTGTTCTTTCAGTTTCATTTTAAATTGGAGAAACAGCGATTTAGCCATCTTTTTGTCAAAAAGAATGTTGGAGTTTAATAGTGTTAAATCAATCAGCCCCAAAAAAGTTTTTTGTACCATTCAACTTATTTTCGAAAACACGAATAGTATGTCATAATTGTCTCTCCTATGTCTACACCACCCATGTTTTTGTTATAATATGTAACACATTTAGGTTTTAAAATGTCTTCTCTAGTAATTCTATCTTTTCTGCCAGATTTAGCCATTTATGGTCTATGTATACTCGTTAGCATAAAAACGTCTTTTCTTTTTTGATTTGAAAGCAATGATCTTCATGTTGTTTCGCTGCATTATTTCCAGTTTACCCTTTTTTAGTTTTTTCTTTTCCCCTGGAAAGGCTTTCTTTTTCTGTTTTTAATACTGTTCCACATACATTTGTTTTTACGGAATGCAAATATTCTGCAAGTGATAGGGTAGACAAGAAGCGATCCAAAAATGTTATACCCATTCTCACACAAGTCGCTCTTCAATGTTTTCACTACTCTTTCTTCAAAAGACTTGTCACTGCTTAACATTTCTGTGTTAATCCCGCAGTAAATTAAAAAATTCCATACATAAGTAGTTACTGATTCACGTAACTTGTATTTTTATCTCATAATGCGATCTTTTGTGTGGAAAGCGCTGCCGAAACCCAAGATGTCCTTTCCAATCAAAAAGGGATTCATTGATGCAGTATTTTCCTTGGGTGTGTAGTTTCCTTTAAATTTATTTTTTAGATTTACTGTGAGTAGGCTTAGTTTTCCCAACTGTTTAGCACTGTTGTGTGAGGTGAAATGTAAAAATTAAAAATATTAAGGAGTGTATCCGTAGGCATAACTATTGAAAAACAAAGTAGCAAATATTTCATTTGTAGTGAAATACATTTTCAAATTTGTCTCCTTGATAATGCCCATCAATATTATTGCAAAAAATGCTTTTATATTCTCAGTATTTACATCTGAGAATTTGGCTGACTTAGGAGTTGATGGAACACTTCTTTGAGCATTTTGAGCAAAACTCTTTGTTTCTTCAGGAATCAAATTTTGTAGATCATCTTCAAAGAAAATGTTAGAAAAATAAATTTCTTTTTCAGAATGTACTATGGAATTTATTCCTGGTGTTCAAGTAAATGTATGGGATTGCAGTTCTTCAAGCACAAGAGTCCAGTTGCACTTCCTCGGAAAGTTGAAGGCAGCTGCTGACTGAGCTCTGTCTCTGACAAAATGCCATGTCAGAATCTCTAGAATTATTACTTTCTAACTCTTTAGAAAGTGAATCATCACTATCATCTGTGTCAATAAGTGGTTTATTTACCGTGTAAGTGTAGTCTTCTGCTGATAAATGCTGTTGCACCATAATAGACTGGGGTTGAGACTTTCCGACATGAAAATGGAAGGACCTGAAATATATCTGAAGGCAGTGCAAATGTAATAGAACTGCACATAGTAACCCTAAAAGACCGTACATAGTAGAGGGGGGAAAATGGAATCGGATACAAATCATAAACGCGAATGTTTATATTGGCACTTGGCGATTTAAAGAGCCCAGCTCTGGTTAGGTTACGCACCACCTCACAACAGCTGATGAGTAAAATAACACAAGTCATGCAGATTATATACGAACTGAAGGTCAGGAACATAAAACTGTGTTCATTTCAAAAGTAAGGGACATAGGGTGCCATCTAGTGGTCTTAGAAAAACATTCCAGCGTAAAATGTTTATATACATTTCCTGTCCCCTGAATTCAATCTCCAGGGATGCATGGCTGGGATGCCCGGCTGCGAAAGATATTCATAAGGAATATGTACATTAGACACTGTCTGAAAAGTGTTGAGTTTTTCAAAAGCTATTTGATGTTTTTCAGTTCACTGCCGGAGAACATTTTTCTTAAGTAAACTGTTTTAATGGTGCACTAATAGGTATTAAGTTAGGAATAAATTTGGCCAAGTAAATAATCATTCCTAAAAAAATGTGGGAAACGAGAAATATTGAGAAGGCACATCTTTATATTGTGAAATTTTATCAGTTGCTTCCCTTTTAGAGAAAACAGGTTTTAACCCATCTTCACTTATCTTATTGTCTTATATAATTCAGACAATTAACTTTTATTTTACACTTAGGCTTCTTGAAATCCACATTATTTTCTCCTGCTCTGTGGAGTACCCTTTTAAGTCGTAGGTCATGTTCCTTTGCATTAGATCCCCATATCATCTGTAATGCATTCAGTGCCTACTAGATATTCTAGAATGGTTTAATTTTCTTTCGCAAATTTTTGGACCTGAACATATGTCAAAAGGCGTATTGAATGTACACAAATTACTGCTTACTTCATCTGGCTGAATTTGCTAATAAGCACTATTAGCATCTAAAACAGAAAATATTTTTGCTTTTGGCATTCTGGTGAAAACATCATCTTCAGTTAACACAGGATAATGTTCTCTACCTGCATAAAATTCTAACTCTTCCTCAAAGTCATGATTAAGTAATTTAATTTGTTTCTCTTTGTTTACCTTGATCACATCATTTTTTTATTTTATAGCTTTTACATTGATTCACAAAATAATTTACCGTTTTACACTTACGATAGGTTTCTGCATATGTTGAACACTTAACTCGTGAGATGGTCCACATTTAAACCAAACTTTGGTTGCTTGTTTCCAAATATTTACTGCTTTGTATATATTCTTAGTATGTTTCCTTTGTTTCTTTTTGACAATGTTCACAATAGTTTCTTTATCTTGTATTATTTTTATTTGATGTGCACTTATTTCTACAATCTGCATATATCTGTATATCAAGAGCTTTTTCTAATGTTAATCCTGTTTCATGCAGTGATCTTGCTCTTACTACATCATCTTTAGCACCACAAATAATTTTATCCTTTATCGGACTCTCCATTAATTGTGCAGACTTGCATGTTTTAGTTTTATTTCGAAGGTCAGTTACATACTGGTTTATGATTTCCAATGCTGTTCGATTTCTAGCAAAGAGTAAATGTCTTTTATATATAATATTTTTATTAAGTATGCAATAGTCCGTAAATTTTGTCTTAATTTCATTTAATTTTATTTTCTTACTATGTTTACAGGAAATGTATTATATATTTCAAGATCACGAATTTCTATTACATAAAGAAAATTATTAACTCTCACCATTTCTTCTTATTATGTAATCCACTGGCTACTTCATAAATTTCAGTTTGAAGCAAGATTTCCTTCAAATTGAATTGGCTCTTATGGTTTTAAACTTTCCATTTTGAAAGGAAAACATATCTGACACCATTAAAATAAATATGTTATCATATAAAATAAAGAGGGTGCACTTTTAAATGTTTAAACTATTTATTTATAAGCTTAGCATGCAATACTAACAGAACATTGCAATACTAACATAAGTCTGTTTTTAAACTGCAAACTGTTGCCATTTACAAGTTACAGAATATTAAATAATGCCATTTTCAAATTACTAAATACTAAATGTTACAGGTTCCATTTTTAATCCCCTAACTGCTGCAGAAAACTTATATGATTCGCTTCTCAGTGCCACCTTTTTTTTACACAGTTGTACGTAGTTATGCGATGCATTAGGAGTAAAATAAGTGCAAGTTTTGCTGTCTAAAAACTGTTTACTTTTACAAAATAAAGAATGAAAGAAAAAATGAAAATACAAAATTTAATGTTTAGAGTAAAAGTATATATTAAAAAGATCCCCAAAAATGGAGTTATATCAACTTATTTTTAGACCAGTAAAGTGTAATATTAGATTTCGGTGTTATACCTTGTAAAATCATTATACCTAAAAAAATATAGATTTCTTCTGAATTGGTTGGATGCCATTGGCAAGTTTCTAATATCAAGGTGTATTCAACGTCTGGCATCTTTCAGAGAATAGTTGCAATCCTCTTCATCTGATGTTAGTAATATTATATTCTGAGAGATGACTGAAAGTAATCTATTTCACTGTCATCACCGTCAGGCATATTCATAAAAAAAGCACCTACTAGAAACTGTAAACGAAAACGGAAGAGACAAAATAAAAAAAAGTGTGTTTTACTCAAACAGAAACACGAGCAAATAACCTCACAGTCATTAGTCATCACGCTCAGACATATTCGTAAAAAAAGCACCTACTACAAACAGTTGTGACCACGATGGAAGTGAAACAAAAACGGAAAACACAGAATAAAACAATGTTTTACTAAAACAGAAACAAAAGTAACAACCGCACAGTCATTACTTTCAACATTTCAGAAACATCCCCCTTTCCATTCCCCCCTTCTCTGAAATAGTGTCATCCTTCGCATACTGTGTCAAGGTCAATGAGGTGTTGCATTTCAAAGATTCGTGACTAATTTTACTAGTATCAGTGCAAAGCAAATGATAGTATTTTGGAAGTGCATATATATATGCCCGGGACAGTTAATGTGTCAGCTTAGCAAGGCATATGTATGTGCCGGTAGTTAAGGGGTTAAAGATGGAAAATGCTGATTTTTTTTCCCTTTGTAGGCCAAGTGCTTTCTAGTATGTAACTGCAACGGTAGTGAACAACGGTTGTCAACAGCCTCCGTAGAGAAACATGTTCCTAAATTTTCTAAATAGCGGTGTTGACTTGAAGGTTTGAGTTTCAAGCATGCTTTATTTTCATACTGTATAATATTCAGTTTCAGGACTTCAGAAATTTATTCTTTCACTGTAATCTTTCTTCATTTCATAATGTTTATCTGAAAGGTTCTCTCTTCTTAGTTGTGTTATTTAATTTCAATATGAAGTTTTAATGAAAGTTTTCCCGCCACCGCAAATATTGTCTGTGCTGACAGTTCATGTTGCCATGTTTAATCACATTTTGTCAAACGATTTTTGGCATTTGAAAGAAAGAGACTTGCTTTAGAACACTGTCTTGTGAAATTTGTAAAAAAAAAAGTACTGTTATCATTCAGTACAAAGTGTCGGAAATGGAACTATCATGCTACCAGATTAGAATCATCATTTACTTCCAGTTTTGTTGCAAAAAGTCAACTACAGAATGTCACCAAATCGTGTACAGCTTAAGGTAATAGTGTTGTATCGTGACAGTGTGAAGGTTTGGTATCAAAAGTTAAAAAACAAAGACTATGACATTGAAGAAGTGAAGCCCTTTGGCCGGCCTACTGATGTTGATGAGGCCCACCTGGGAGAACTTATGGAAGAAGATCGGTATGCAACTACTCAAGAGCTAAGGAGTTAGACATTAGTGCCATGTCCATTAGTTGCGCTATCTATCGTATAAATTTGATGTACGAGTTCAATTGCTGGTTGCTGTATGAGCCGACTCGAGCAGGTAAGGGCAGACATTTTTGGGCCGTCACTAATGTGCTTGAATGTCAATGCAAGGACAAAATTCTGGAACGAGTCTTTGCTTGTGATGAAAAGTGAATTTACTTGAACAACCTAGGCCAACAAGGGGGCTGGTCTGCACCTGGTAAGTCCGCCGCAAAGCACAATTTGACTAACAAAAAGATCATGCTTTGTATCTGGTGGGATTTCCATGGTATTATTCACAAAGAGTATCTGGGAAAAAAAATTAAAACACTCGATAGTAAGGTGTACAGTAAGGTGCTACTCCATGTTGATGTTGCTATTGAGGAAAAACCTTGAACTAGCACAAAAAGGTAATGTTCCATTAAAATAATGAAAGACCACATGTGTCTGCATTCACTGCCTGAACTCTGTACGGACTTGAATGGTATCTTTTGCCATACCCACGATATAGCCCCAACATCGTTCCTTCGGACTTTTACCTTTTTTCCAAACTTGCAGCTACATCTTGCTGGTGCTATCTTCCATTCTGCATGGGACATCCCAAATGACGATCTGTTTTTGGATTCGTAGCCATCAAAGTTCTAGGCTGAAGGCTTTGTAAAACTACCGAAACCTTGGCAGAAAATCTTAGGTTTGGGTGGGATTACTACCTGTGCTAAAAGTACTGCTTTCATGTCCCCTGATTTAACTAGGAATGTTTTTTGGCAGAAAACTTTTGTTGCAACCAGATATTATGCAACATGATGTCATTATGTTGTTACTTGTAACATTATTTAAATGATCCAATATTATAAATTATGTTTCTCTGCATAGTGTACAATTACTTCTAATTAATTATGTTTTTTTCTGAGCAGATATCTGTGAACTGAATGGTTTGTTGTTATATTAATATGTTCATACTGTTGAATATATTAATATGTTCATACTAAAGCTTACAGTTACTTTTATTGTGATCTTACTGTTGCTAAGCTGCAAGCTATATTGTATGTTTTACTTTTCATGTTGAGTTGTACATGTATTGGCTATGTTAACTGTATTAATAAAGATATTTGTTCTCGGTAATTGAGTTTTACCATTAAATAATAAATATCCCTAATTAGGGAAGACTGAGGTGGTTGCTTGCTGGCCTTAAATGGTAAAAATTACTCTAAACTGGAAATTTTGCTTGAAAATGAATCACAAGGTTAGTTTACAAGAATATGAATCACAGTTCTTTTGGGAGGGGGTAAATATTAAATTCAAATTTCACTGATAAGATTCTGTCGTACCTTCATGGTTAATATGACCATCAGAATAGCATTGAAAATAAAATTGGATATCTTCATTTGTTGGTCATTATCATGAATAAGCCACTTTTTACATAATGAATTTCTTGCATGTGATTTTTAGAAATGTAGCTAGAATAAAAAATTTCTTCAACAGTACAATTTTAATACTGCCTTTAAAACTGCCATATTATGTTTATTCTGATTTTCTGTTTTTTTATATTTCCATTTTTTGGTATGACAGGTATGTTGTTGTAATTCTTCTAAAGTTCAAGATTAGTAATTGACATTTTTTTTGCAGCTTGCTAAATGTATTGCATCTCCTATGTAGGTATTTCTTCTCGTTGATGGACAAACAGCTAGATCTAGTTGTAAAATAGTTTTATTAGTAGGCTGATAATCAAGTCTTAAAAATATTGGGAAATTATTATAAATGGGAAAATATTTATTTCCTTTCATAAAATATGTTCAGAAAGTGTTGTTTTTAAATCTTTTATTTTGTTATTAGATTTTGGTGTCTTAAAGAAAAATTTTTGTATTTGTATAGGATGTATATTTAGATAATTTAAATAGTGAAGAAATGTACATGAGTCTTCCTGATAAATTGAAAGTCCCGTCTAGCATAGTGACAACCACTTGTAAAGCAAATAACGCTCAGGTAAAAAGTCTTAAAATAAATATATTTTTCTCCATTAAGTTATAGATACTTTTTAATATTTTAAATTTTTTATATGATTCTTCTGCTTATATTAATTTTTAGATTAAATATTTTCTATTAAATGTACTTACACTGTGCGGTTTTTTCTATCAGATTGTTTGTTTGAAAATGAAGCGTAAAAATTGCTGTAAAAATATCCATTCATTTGATGGTATGCTTCAGCAAATATTTAGAATAAAATACTATAAACTGCATGAAAATCAATTTTTAGTCATTAAACAAAATATATTTATGACTTTTATTTATGATTTCTAAAATAATTTTGATATATTGAATAAGAAAAAAATTATGAAAGTCAGGCTTTTCCTTTTAATAATTGTGGTGACTTAAAATATAATTATTCTGAATATATATTTTTTCATTATATATTTATATTATGAAAGTATATTATTTCTACGCAATTCTTCTTGAACTTGTTCTTTTTATACTGCGGTAAGTGCAGCTTAATGTTATCACGTTTGTCCACGTTTGTTTTGATAATATTAAGCTATGAAAAAAATCCTTCAGGTCAGCAATAGAAATGGATTATTTTTTATGTCACACCGTTGCATGTACTCTGTTAAGCACTCAAGAAAAGCCTAACATCACAAAAGCTTTGTATATCCCTTGACAGTACTCCAAATAAGAAGGGCTATATAATTGAATGATGTAAAATCTATCAACTTTTCTATGAAGAATGTACCTGTAAAATGACTCCTTAGACTGTCTTAAAATTGATCTACGTACCTGTTTGCTCTTTCATTTCTAAGCATGGTATTATCTGAGAATTACCTGTTTCTTACCAGTAATGAAATACAAATTCATGTTGACAGTACATGTGTGTGTAAACTAAATTTTTTGTTTATGTTTAAACTTTGCTCTATACAGTGATTTTTTGCATTACATTGTATTTATTAATTTTTTAAACATATGAAATTGTACTTCTCTCCCCATTTTCTTATTGTCTAGTTCCAAGTTTTTCCACAATGGCTGAAATTAGTTTTCTGTATTATTATATGACTAAATTCAGTTTTAAAATAAAAATATGCCTTTTTTATTGAGTTTTAGAATAATAAATGCCATTAGTTTGTAATGACAACATTAAATATGCCCTGCAGCTGAACCTTAGTCCAGCAATTCTTTCATATTAGTGACCCTGTCACTACTGCTGAATCTTAATCCAGTAGCAGTGATAGGGCCTCAACTTTTCTTCATTTTTTTCTGCTTTTCTCATTTTTGTTGTGTTTGGAAACTTGTAGATGCCTATATCTTGGTTTATGTATAACAGTTTTCCTAGACGTGAACACTAAAGTCAGTATTCTTACAAAAAATGTCAGTGCTTAGTTTGTACCAACATTTGGCCTTGCACAAATTTATTATGTTGTAAACTGAGTATTTAAAAAAAAAAGCTATTTGTATATACATTATGCATCTGTTTGAACACCCTGTATCCAAGAAAACTTCAATTAAATATTAGCCCGTCTCGAAAGATCTCTCCTTCTGCAGTTTATTTTCAATCAACCTGCTCTCTGCTGTACTTTTTTTTCCCCTTTAATTTTTTAAAATCTTTCTTTTTTTAAACAGAATTACTGGTTTTCTTAAAATACACGAAAATAGAAAGTGAAAACATTTAAAGTAGTTTAGATCATTCGTTTTTGTACTTATGTGAGATTCTCCTTTAGCTGCTGATAGTGCAAAGTTGAAAAGAAATTTTAAATTCATAATTTATGCTAAAAATAATGAATGTTTTCAGTCCCCCCAATTCCTGTTTGGGGGATGATAGATATGCTTCAGTTAAATCTTTATATGAAGGTTTTTTTCTCAATTGATCAGATTTATAATGGTTTTGGAATGTTTTCAGTTTTTCGTATATTTCATGATATTAACTAATTCAACTCCTTCTGTAAATATGATTCTTTTACATTATGTATTTAAACATTGCTTGTTTTTTAAGTTGTAGGTGACATACTAAATATTTTCTTAGCTTAGGATTTAACCATCACACATTCTAAATGAATTCATGTAGGCTGAAGATTTGTAATTTTATTGGGTTTTAGTATTTTCAATTTCATTATTAAAATGATGTTCACTCCTTTTGATTTTTCTCTGTGTCAGGATCTTCCAGTAATTTTCATCTTTGCAAAATTATGTTTGTTTTGGTAGTGGAATAAAAACCCAACTCTGCGTCGGTCAAAATCTTTTGTTTATTTTTATTTTTTTGTTATGCAATTTCAATATTCTTTCCCTCATCAGGATATGTGGATGAGTAATTTAAATACTGATGTTATGTACATGAGTCTTCCACCTAAGTTTTTCAACTCAGGATTAATTGCTGCATGCTGTCTTCGAAATAGTGCTCAGGTAATTGAATTTTTAGTTTGCTATTGATGAATTTCTAACACATATACCTTCTGAAATTAGGTCATATGTTTCATCGGAGAATGTCTTACTGTGATTATTTTTTTTTTAAATCTTATATGTGTGTATCCAGAAAATAAATTCTGCTGTAATTTGCTACTTTGCATCTATTGAAAGGCTATAGAAATATTTTTATTAGAAAAAATAACATCTATGTCAAAAGCATTTTACATAATCTTATTTAACCAAATTAGCTGGTTGAAATTACTGTGCTTCCTAGCATAGTTTTACCTCATGATACATATAGTATGCTGATGCAGAGCCACAAAAGTAATAAAAAACATTGCTGTAAAGCCTATGTTAACAAGCAGGGTACAAAATGGTATGGTTCTGTTTAGCTTATAACATTCAGTTAGGCAATCTGCTATGCTAAATGAATATGCAAGAGCGATTTAATTCTATGAAACCTAAGCTTTGCATGTAGCTTTCTGCAGGTGCTGGTGCCGTGTGAGACTTTTTCACTTTTCAAGACCTTTCCACTGCAGGCCATTTAAAATGGATTGATTTGCTTTGTTACATCTATGCTAGAATAAAATTTGAGCATGTGGTTTTTCGTGTAAGGTCAAAATGGTTCAGCCAGGTAGTTAATATAAAATCAATGAATCTATATAATTTCTTTCAGCCGAATTTCAAGAGTTGAACAAAATACACTGGTAATCTTCTGACACCATATATACTCAAGATGTGGAGCATTGTCATCCAGTAACAAAAAATCTGGGCCAACTGAAGCCCTAAACACTCTAAGTTGGGGTTCCAATAACTCATCTGCATAACTCTTGAGTGGTTACATAACCTCCTTAAAAGATATACAGCCATTTGTCATGATTCTTTCCCAAATCATTACTCCAAGGTCACGGAAAGGGTATATTCATGGACAGGGGAAAGCAAACTGCATGTTTCTTCCTTTCAACAGATCAAAACATGTCTAGAATTACTGCTCAGACTCTATCTGGACTTGTTGGTATACTTGCGCCCATTTCTGTTGGCTTCATTGAACATGACGACGGCACTAGTTTAAACAGGCTCCTTTGGCAGTTGGAGTGAATGGGACACAAACCATTGGTTTTCTCACATCCAGTCCAACCTCGTTAAGCCTTCATGTAGCAGTAGAATGGTTAATTCAAGCTCCTGTAGCAGCCTGAAGGTCTAAAACCAAATCTTATGTAGTCGCTTTGCAATTTCTTCGGGCCGACAATGACAGAAAATGGACTTCTGATGCAATTGTTGCACTTGGTCACCCTGAGTAGGCTGTATCAACTGATCCAGTGCTTAAAAGGCAGCTCAGAACTCTTGATATGACACCTTGCAGAACATTCAAATCTTGGGCAACCTCCATTTATGTGTGACCTCTCTCAATTCTACGAATTATTCGCCACTTTTGACCTTCACTTAAATGATGCCTTTGAGCCATAGCTACTGAATACTTATGACTCTCAGAAACCGTATTCACTTTAAACAGCACTACAAACCAGAATTCCAACTTGCATTCATTGCACACCCCATTGTCAGTTACCAACTTTGCATATTTCTGGCACTAATGTATGCATGGAAGTGCAATTTTGTGTTTAGTTGTATTTAAATTAACATAAATTATTAAAGCATTGGGCATTGGTTGCAACATTAACTTAATGAGCAAATTTTTTCTCATTATCCTTTAATTTTGATGACCAGTGTATTATGGGAACTTTTTCGTGATTATTATGCATATTAGATATAACAGAATTAAATGAAAACGATGCATGTGCTGATTGCTTCTCCTTACTTCTTATTTGAATAATACAAGCAGTTTTCATTTAATTAGATAACACTTGAGATAATGAAACATGCCTTTGTATAAAAAACTTGGAAGAATGAGTCAGTGTTCTCATGTTTATGTGGATTAAATTTTTTCTGTCTATTTCTCTAGGAGTTTCGATTTAATTTCATTTTGTAAATGTTCACCTTTTCAATCCTGTATGACTGTCAGAGTTATAAATGGTAAATTTCTGCATCAAAAACCACGGTTTCAGTTATTATAATTTTTCAGCATTCAGTTGGAAAATTGGTTTTAGTGGTAATGAATGTTTTATACAGGGTGTTTTTTTAACTGGCACTACTAAGAATGATCTCTAGCTGGATCTATCATCTGGAACACCACCAAATTTGGTAAGACAACTAATGATGACATGGGAGATAAGAGCCCATTGGGGGGGGGGGAGAATTAGTTCTGAAAGTTGCCAATATGAAAAAATGTGGCTCTATTCTAGTATAAAATCGAAATTTACACGAAATGCAGGTAAAATTTGAAAGTGCAAGTTCTTGGTTAGGTAAACAACAACAGCATCAGTAATTCAGACTATAAGGAGAAAATGCCAAAGGACATTCCAAATATTAGCTGGATTCAACATGTGTCTCACTTTTCCTCAGCACCGTTACTTGTGAAGTTGCTTGATCATATGCATTTGAACACGACTACTGCTTTTGAGTTTGGAAATCATAAAAATGGTTACCGATGGTTTAGACTGCAGTCATCACCCATGAGATAACTGCTGGTAGTAGCAGTCAGTACCCAGGGAATAGCATGAGAGTTGGATTTGAATCTTTTAGTGGTATGAAAATCTATCAGAAAGTTCTTCACTTCTACCCATACAAGATAAACTGCATGCAGAAATTAAAAACAATGATTATGATAAACAGGTGGCATTTGCTGTGACATTTTTTGCCAGAATCTAGCTTGACTGGAGAATTCTGTGAGGAAATGAGGCCCATTTTCACCTAAATGGGACTATTAACATTCACAGTTCTTGAATTTGAGCATTTAAGTGCTTCCATGCAGTCCAGGAAAACCTACTGCATCCACTAAAAGTTACTGTTTGGTGTGGTTACATAGCAGGTTTCCTCAGACCATTTTTTTAGAACTTATCTCTAAAAGGACCATACACCACCACCTGTACTGCCACCACACAAAGATATCATGATCTGACTAATTTTGTCATTCCACAACTTCAGCAGAAGCAGTTCCTGTATCATGTAACTTCTATGCAGGTTGGAGCACCACTATGCATCAGTCTATCACTACAGCAATTGTTGTGAAATCACTTTACAGAAGAAATGATCATAAGTCACCTTTTTCCACTTAGTCACTGGATCAAAACCCACATTATTTTTTTCCTGTGAAGCTGTTTGAAGTTCAAGATCTGGAGGGGTTCCCGACCTTAACAACCATAAAGGGCAACATATTACGTACTGTACTGAGCATTCTTAGTGACATGATACATGCGGCTGTGTCGGATGCTGTGTACTGGATGCAATGTATAATCCATGAGAAAGGTGGTCACATTTTAAGACTTCTATGCCCACACCAAGGAAGTGCTTTTAATGAAAAAAGTGCTATGGTGCAGTGCAATATTTCTGTAACCCTTTTGGGATGGCTCATTTGCTGCAGTAAAAAGGTTTACACTGAAATTTCTTCTTTATTAATAATTTGTCTAGTTCTGAGTTGTATAGACTAGAACAGTACTACGTTTTCCCTCTATCAGCAACTTTCAGAACTAGTTTTTTTCATGGAATCTTTTTTCCCTCCTTACCAAATTTGTCAGCATTCCAGTGGATAGCTGGAACTACAGATGTCAGTTTAAAAAAGAAAAGCACCCTCTGTATCTTCAATAGGCATGAAAATTTTGAAAGAGCTAACACTTGAAATTCTGCACTCATAATGCCATATTATGTGTATATATATATATATAAATATAATTTACAGTTGAATGTTTGGACCAAATTAATGTAAACATTTTTCTGTGTGTAGTATAAAAGATTGCAATCAGTGTTTCAGCGATCATGCATAGCTGTAGTGGGATGTGGTCCATTTCTTTAACTTCAATATTTAGAAAAATGCCAACTCTTCTGATTTTGGACTGTACTTTGTCGTGTTGATTTAAAGCACATTTCTCCTGACTTCTCTTATTCCTGAAATTTCTCATGATTTTAATATAGGTCCTCTTAATATTTTTCCCCTTTCACCCACAAACATAATTTCTGGCATCTGAAACTGATGATAAGTCTTGCCTCTGGAATTATGTGTAAGAGAAAGAAAGGCAATTTTATCGATGACATGCGATGACCCACTGGCACAGAATGTCTGAAAATGTTGTCTTCCAGTTCCATGAGCATTGCTGCTTGTCACCTGAAATATATTAGCTAATGAGCATAAAGTATAGCTAGACTTTTTTTTTTGCACTTTCCCATCACTAAAGGTTTGGAGGTTCTCAAACATTAAGATGATTTTGCAATCTTTTGTGTAGAAAATGTAAAATACTTAATTCTGCTGTTCAAAAATCTTATGCTGATCACTTTCTTTGCATCATTTCATGAAGGAAATTTACTCTCTTTGTTTTGTGTACCAACCATAATTCTGATTTTGAATTTTGCGCAATGGAGGAGATAATGTTCTTGCATATAAAAATGTGGTTAATGTTTTTAGCGTAGAGATGCAGACATTTGCAGATGCTGTGAACGGAATATATGATGCTTGAATAAATATAAAGTAAAATCTGTAACTATTTGTAGCAGTTGTAAAAATATTGAGAAAAATATTTTACTGTTAAAAGGTAAACTTTTTTTTACGTGTAAGTATTCTACTGTTTGAATTTAAAAAATGCTAATTAAAAAATTAGTGACTGTTCTTTCAGTTATGGATTGGGTGCCTTAAAAAGTCGATTTCTTTCCTCTGAATTTTTGAGTTTGATATGTTATCATCTTTGTTTTTGATATGAAAATATCACAATTGACCTTATAAACTCAGTTCGACAATGTTTTATGCGTGTTAAGAGAAGCTTGTTTGTAATGATCAGGTAGATGGAGTCAATTCCAAATGAAACTGAAATTGTGATAAGGTTTACTATGATACTAAGAAAAAGTTTTTATAATATTGTACCTTGTATTCAAGATAATTGTACATAACTATTGTCAGTTTTTGCAGGCAAATTAACATAGGAAATAGAGAGTTTTATTTATTATTCCCCATCTTTTTACTACTAGCTGACCATTGTTCAAAATATACAGTTTAGTTTAATTGTCCATATTTATCTGCTAAAGACAATACCTGCTTTAGTACATTTGCCACAGCGAAACCTATTTTGTCTCATGCAGCAATCAGCTGCAGAAAAGTTTTTGAAGATAGTGAATGCAGTCAGTCATATTATAAAGCCTGTGCCTTTTATATGTTTGTAGATTTCTTATATATAAGTGCATGATATATTTATATTAATGCTCAGATTGATGATTATTTTTTACTGTTTTCTAATTTTTCAGACTAGGCTTTCAAAATCATCATCTCAAGAATCTCTTACCCAAGAAGAAAAAGAGAAAACAGAATGTGAGAATTATTCCGGTGAATTTGCCATCTGTAGTGACAAAGTACCTAATGGTACAGCAACAGAGTCTCATTTTGCTGTGCATGATGATGCCCATTTTATAAAAAATCAGTTTGAACATCTAGATATATCAAATGATAAGCATCAGTATAATGTGAATAAATCTGAAATCAAAGATAGATCACCTGAGAGGGATGAAACACATGATCATAGATATTTAGCTGCTGATTTCAATATCTTAAGAGTGCAGCGGGAAGAAATATCAGACTCTGAAAGTTTAGCAAGTAATGATACTGCAGATACTTTAGATGATAATCAGATTGAATGTTTATTGTTAGACAAGGTTTTGCCTCAAGATGTGGAAGAGGGTAATCCAGAAAACTCTTTTAATAATTACAAGTCCAATGAGAAATTTCTTGTTTAGTTACAGTCAAAATATCAATTTCTAGTAAATGTTCAAATTAGGTCTATCTATCCTTCAGTGCAGTCACAGAAACCGAGTAATTTTTAGAACATATTGTATGTATGTAAATAAACAAATTTCACTTTAGCTTTAAAAAAAGTGATAAGGGGAAAATCAGTGTCCTTTTTAAATGAAGTTGTACTAGTCATTTGCTCGTAACTTAATCACTCATTCGTTCATATCATAGACATAGGAAGTTATTTTGTAGCGCCGTAATTTTTTTACTGCATATTTTCAAATTTAATATATTATTTTGCCTTTCTGAGATGAGAGGGATGATTGATGATTTTTTTTTAATTGAAGGAAAGGTTTAATTGAATCAAAATGTTCTCCTGGGATTTAGCTGTGTATTATGTATATTTGTTGCAATAATTTTAAAGCATCTTTTAAATCTCTGTTATTTCTGTATAAATTTAAGAACTGTTATTAAAAGGTTTTATTTTAATTCAAGCATTTTGTATGTTTCTTTGCAGCTTTCACTTGAGAAACATAATAAAATTAATAATTAATCTATCCAAATCATGAATTTAAATTATTTAGTTTCAGCAACATGCATAAAAATGTTCTATATTCTGCATATCACCAATTAAATAATCTTTAATAAGAGGGTTGATAGAATTATATTTGAAATTTTGTCTTCAGTAACAGCACTTCTTTGCCTGTCCCCGTCTTTTTGATTAATCGGTGAATGTTCTATGTAAATTATAGTTTATTTCTTAATACTTTTATTATATTGAAAGGTCCTT
Organism: Stegodyphus mimosarum; assembly: GCA_000611955.2. Taxonomy (NCBI): domain Eukaryota; kingdom Metazoa; phylum Arthropoda; class Arachnida; order Araneae; family Eresidae; genus Stegodyphus; species Stegodyphus mimosarum. The sequence continues at coordinate 798,792 of KK118074.1, read as the reverse complement.
GCATCTAATAATGGGGATTTGGGGATACTATTTGAATGCATTGCTATTTTATATAATACCTTTTTGATCGCTGTTGTGTTCACTTAATGCTATTCAACATGGCTAGAGTTGAGGTATTGTGTTATTAAACTACTAGAACATCTGCTATTGTAGACTCGCATAAACATATTTGATGGTACAGGTATGTAAGTGGAAAATCTAGCATATTTATTTCATGGCTGTTCTTAATACCTTAAATTGATAGCTAGTTCTTCAGAGGTAAATGAAATTTCCTGCTATTTCTGTTGGGTAATAAGACTAGATTCAGTTTTCTCAATTATGTATAAAAATTTTACAAAATATCTGTATTTATATTGTATTACAGATTTCTATCAGAAACAAAAATAAAATGCCTAATCTGGATTCAGTGTAACATTTGGATCAATGAAAGCCACAGTTTTTACTGAATGGAATAATTCCACTTGCATTCACTCTGGCCTGAAACTTCAGCTATGTAACTGAGTTCCTGAGCAATAATTTTTGTGGTTTTAGAATGAATTTGGTAAATTAAGAAATTGAAAGGGGGCTAATTTCTTTGTTAACCTTTATTTATTCATAAATTTTATTTTTCATTATTTCATTTAATTTATTTATTATAAGTTTTATAATGTAAAAAGCAGATTGCTTAATTTTAAATTATTTGCGAGTGGATAGCATATGTAGTCAGAAAGCCATTAGGTAATACAAGGTCATTTAAAATGATGCACCCAATTTTTTTTAATTATTTTATTTTTTAAATTTACAAACTGGTAACACATAAGGCACATAATTTCTTTTAATGGTATGAGCAAGATCAAGACAGTAGAGTTCCTGCCATACTTTCTTCAACAATAGCAATGCAGTTACTGCATTCACATGTAATTTGAGGAAAAAGCTGGCATGAAAACATGTGTATTGGAAAAATATAAACTGGCCACATATTTATGACATAATTTTTCAAAATCAAACTAAAACACTAAAAACAATAAAAAATTCCACTGATGAAATTTCAGTTTAGCAGTGGTCAGACTTCACTGTTTTCAGGTTATTTTCATATCAGTTTTGTGTATTGTAAATACACTAGCTTTTGGCACTGCAAGCATAACTGTTACTTCATTTGTTGTTTCTCTTGACACTAAAGGCATTTTACATTCATTTTTACTTAACATAAATGGAAATGTGGCAACTTAGAGACTACTTTTGATTTTATGTTATGAACAGTTTCTCAGAAAAATGAAGTAACATTCCCCAAAAGTTGATATTATATTTTGCTTTAATAGATCAAAGATTATTTGGTATGGCATTCCAATTGCTGAATTAATTAGCAAATTGAAAAACTTTTTTTATATGTGTGTATGTTTGTTTAATCTGGCAATCACCATATTACCAGGTCTGTTTAGCATCATGCAGTCAGATGATAGAGATTTAGATAGTGTAGGTCTGCTTGAAAATGATAATGAGAATTAACTCCTTTGTGTGTAATTCTTTAGAATTTTTTTAATATTATGTTAATGCTATATATGTGAGGATACAAGCAATTTAAGAGGGAAAATACTTTACTTTCGAAAATTCAATAAAAAGTGTGTTTGCTTTATGTATGCCTCAGCATGCAGAGGTGTAAATCCTCATTCATGGAACCATCTTCTGGAATAGTCAACACATAACCAATGGCCATAGAATTTGATGTTATATAGTCAGACTGTAAAGATGGAAAAAAAATTGGAAAAACAACTATTTGTAATGTTATAAATTTTAATAAAATACTAAAATCTATACGTTTGCCATGATACCTGTGCTATTGGATTTATACGATGAAGACTAACTGTATTTCAACGTGCTACTGAATGTTTTCGGAGAGGGAAGAAATTGTTATGAGCCCAAAAAAAAGGCCTCTTTGTATGTTAAAATTATATAGTCACATCGAATACAGTTTATTATTGATTTGTATAATTTTGGGGGAAGGACCTGAACCCCACTAAACTTTGATATTGATATTCACTTAAGTAGCTAATATGCATTGCAAAACTGAGAGAGGGAAGACATCTGATGATATCAAGATAATTTAGTTATGCAAGTGTTGGCTGTTAAAATGGCAGCCCTAAGAAGGACACAATAGCACAACTAATTTTATGTAATGAATTCCTTAAAATAAAAGAGGAAATCAATTAAAGACAATAATGAAAACAGAACAAGCTCTGATCACTATATGGAATCTGGATGCTATGAGCAACAATAAACATTATATGATGAAGCATAAAGTGCTCCTGGTCATTCTCATGCTATTGTGTGTTGCTGAATATTGAGAGTTTGTCCAGGGTTTGATCCCATGCAAACGGGCTGTGTATATGGTTGGTTTTCACTATGAGCAAGTTCCTTTTAGAAAGCACTACTAAGCACTGTTTTGTAATATGACATGTACTATGTCAGAGTGCCCAATATACGTTTCAGATGCGAAACTTGTATCAAGCATCCCATGCTAACTTCTGCTGCTGGGCTATGACAAGCAAGCAAGATCTGCATAAGGCAATTTTCTAGCAAGCGCTTTCGATGGTTGTTGCACATTCATGAACATCCATCATGATATTGTATGCAGAATCAGAATTCTGAGAAGATTCATGTAATGCATACGTCATTATAGACACAGATGCCTGCACTTTAAAGGCAGGCCAAACCAGCAGTTGCTATGTAAGTAATCTATGCCCCCCAACTGGGAAGATGTCATAACATACATGTAGACTCTTTTCATGTTGTGTACCATACTTCCTGTACTAGATTGCAAGATGTGGTTGTGCAAACCATGTGAGGCAGTCACACAAGATGTCTGTCCTGAGCACTGGTGCATTACTACTATTGTAAGCTGGTATGTATTTGTCTATTTTGGAGCCATTCATTCCATACTTCGGTTAGATTTAGATCAATGTAGACAACAGTTTGACAGTGTAATAATCTGCAGTCATGATGCACTAGTGCTCCACCATCAGCTTTGTACATATTCTGAATTAATGTTCTGTCTTCTCTCAAAAACATTGGTATGCTACACTACTGTGAAACAAATATTGCATGATGGTGCAAGCAACAAATTTATTGCTTATGCATTGCAACAAATTTGCATAAGGATGCAAGCACCCTTATGCATAGTTTCCCATTTAAAAAAAAGTCCTGAAGATTTATTTCATCTGCTGCTTAATTAATTACTCGGTAATTTGAGCGAAAATCCGGCTTGCATAAGGGTACTCACATCTTTACAAAAACCACCAGTTTGGCATAAGGATGTGAGCAATCAGTTTCAAGCCAGAAACTTTACGCACCCCTATGCCGCCGGCATCGTTATTAAGGCACCGTTATTGTCCAAATAGCGGTTGACATTCATAAGGTTTTGTCACTGTTATCAGGCAGTCCCTACGAAGGTTGTTACTCTCTTTAAGCAAATAGCTCTCATATGTGCTGCCATATGGAAATGGCATTATATAACCAATTTCATAACAAAAATACTTTCTTTCTGTAAACAGTTCCTGTGAATTCCCCCCCCCCTTCAAAGAAACAGAAGAAATGTTGTGGAATATTTTTTGGAGGGGTGGCCGGGGAGCTTATTATTACACTATTATGCAAACATCAGTGCTTCTTGCTTCCAAATAAATTGCAAATGTGCTTTTGAAAAGAGTGTTTTTTTTTGGTAGTACATTAATTATAAGCCTATATCATTCTTATTTTGACTTGCTGTTTATCATTACGAAAAGCATATTTATAATAATACATTTTAGACGGTGTTTGCAAGTATAATACTTATGTAAAAGAATTAAGTGAATAAAATAAATGTATAAGGAAACTATATTTCCTATGATACATGTAATCTGAAATCTATACAATTTTGGTTAATATATTCGGTGAAAACGCGGCATGTAGTAGACAGAAATATTCAGTTGGAGAATTTGTTACCAATCGTAATTTTGGCATGAAATGAAATAAAAAGTAACTTCCCTTAGAAAATTAACGTTTATCTATTCAAATATTCCTCATCACAATCTCTTAATGCTAAGAACTACTACATTAGTGCAATTATTAACCTCTGAAGTACATTTAGAATGCTTAGGTTTTAAAGTAAAATTTAACAAATATTCATGTTGTTTTATTCACATAAAGGTAAATTGGGAAGCTTTTATTGAATGCATATGAGAACCATAATTGCTATTGGATTATTTATCAAATACTCAATATCTACGAAGTCCGATTATTTTAAGAAATTGCATCGAAGTGAAATGTGGCGTCCCTCTCATGCAATAAAAATTTTATTGGGGGTCATGTGGTATAGAAAGTACATTAATTAGGATTACTATTGCAATCTTGAAAATAAAATTGCTTGCGTTTATTTCGCCCACATTTGCAAAAATGAAAAATATTTCATTTATTATTATAATTGAATGTCTGTCAAATGCAAAAATTAAATGAATATCTAAGGCAGTTAGCTTTCTCATTTAAGGCAGTTGGCTCTCATATGCTAATGTCATAAAGTCATCAGTGTCTGTGATTGTTATATCGTCATTGAGGTAGACAAATCTAATGGCAATGATACAATAATAATTTCCTCCGTCTGGGTGAAATCTGGAGTAGTCAAAAATTAAAAATTTCTATTTTCAAAATTAATAGTATCTAGCGTCTTCTGCAAATATTCTCCAATTACCGAATAAAACTTAATCATAAGATTCTTTTAATTTAAAAAAGTTACCCTTTCACAAATGTGGTACAATAACTCTTCATAAACTACGAATATCTATTTTTCCGAGTTCCGTTTCATGTTTGCTTTTATTATTTATTCGTTTATCACTCTCAGCCTTTCAGATTAGTTGTATTATAAACTATTTTTCATGTTTAAAGTTGCAGTTTCGAAAGACATGACAACATAATTTGTATTAATGAAAATAATCGAGCAAAAGTCATTTCAGAAGAAATGAAATTCTGAGACCACATATCGATGTACTGAATATGTTCAAAATTTCTCTGACTAACGCGTAATGAAACGCCGTGTCAAAGTGGCTCATCAGTTTTGGAATTAATTGTTTACTTTTTAATTATGTGCTTTGTATAACGAGAATTTTTTTTTCTAAAATTTTCCTTCAAGAGTAGGAGAATTGAGCTGCTAGCGAGACTATTCCTAATGCGGCGCTATAGGGGTAAAAAATTAATTTAAATAAGCTGTTTGGTTACTTGTTGCTACTATTATATCTAAGAGCGTCATAGACGCTTTTTATTACTATGCAAAATTATTTTCGTCTGGCAATTAATTTAACGTTTTAAAATGTCGTCTTTCTCGATTAGGTTTCTCTGTTGTGGGGACATACGCAAAGAATGACGGAAGTTTCTGAAGTAGCCGTCGAATATAACGTTCACTTTTTAATTTCAGGCCCTACCAATGATTGTGTGGTGAACCCCTTGACATACAAATAAAATGCACGTCCATTTAATTTGGGCACTCATGTGCAAGTTTAGTAACAGAACGTTTTATTTTCAAATTTACATTGCTACGAGTATATAACAATAATAATATACTACGCGGCGTTCGCCGAAGACAATTCTTGACGTCTTCCGGACGTCATTGTATATCAAAGGGTTAAGACCGCTGAATGCTGGGAATCTGAGCCAAGTGAACGGACTGGTTTCATGGTTGGTTTTCGTAGTTTCTTCATGCGCAGTGTGAGTACGAGCCAGTTTCCCTGTCGTCCATGAAGCCATCCTTCCTCATGGGCAGATACCTCTCGTGAACTTCGCCATATTCAGTTAACTTAACCTACAATTTCAGTTTCATTTCTGTAGCATAAAATGCGACACACTAAGATGAGATTATCCAAATGGGAAGAAAATTTTTAGATGCGATGTGCATGTATTGAAAACGAACTCTAATAGTTTCATATGAATTTAATGTGTTATTCAGGAAATAAAGCTACAACAGGAAAAAAAGAGTACATTGGCCCTGTACTATTTGTAATCCGGTTGGACAGTGACTCGTATAGTTACCGGATGTGCTCTTGCGAGATTCCTTGCCTTATACTTTGAAGTTAGATCGGCGCCATCCAGAGACGGTAGCTCATCAGATCTGTTGGAGAAAGTTATGGCGATCGCTCCGGCCAGGGATGTGTTGCAGAACAACAGTCTAGAAAGACGTGCCGTACGCGTCCGAGCATTATCCTGTTGAAATGTGAGCCTAGAGGTCGGTAAGAAAGTGCTGTAAGGGGGTCTCACGAAAGAGGTCTGGCTATCAAATGAAATGACACCCCTTACCATAACTCCTGGTTGTCTGGTTTTGGGGCGGAAGATAATCACGTGAGAATCCCTGCTGTCCTGGTGTCTCTAGATTTGTCTTCGCTGGTTATCGAGGCTCAGTTCGATGCGGGACCCATCACTGAAAGTAATTCGACTATTCTGTTAGATCCCAGGTCTAATGCGCCTCGCGCGAATGCAAACATGTCTGGCGGTGTGCAACAATGAGAGGCAGTCGGCCCACGCAATGGTGTCAGTGACCTTAGCTTCCGTTCGCTGAGTCACCTGTCAATAATCATTGCAGTCACTGGTGTCCCGGTTAAACGTTGGGTAGTTAGAAGCTGTTAGCGCCGATCGGACGATCGCTGTCTCCTCGCGTTCTGTCGTCTCTCATTGTCGATGGCTACGTTCTTGACGCTCTATACGACCATTATTCACCCATTCTTGGCAATACTGTCAAATGATAGCATCGCTCGGATCCAAAAATCTAGCGATCTTGCGATTACCCTGCTTTCTTTACTCTCAAATGGTGACATCTGCTCATACTTTTCATGAACTCGTCGGGAAGATATTTGTACAATCCACGTAGGTCGACGGAACTGCACACGCATCGTAGTTATGCATTGCCATTGGAATGTCTTTTGTTTTATGTACCATCCGTCGATAGGTCAGTTAGCAGAGTGGTAGACTGCAAAGGTATTGAGACAGCTATCCATACCATTCTCCGCTGTAATTCGCTGGAGCTCCAGCTAGTCACCCATTCGCCACAAAATGTTAATAATTTCCACACTCTGTCGTAAGGACATATGCCGTCCTGATATATACCAGTCATCTTTGAATGGTTTCTCTTGATACCACCGGATGCCTGGAAGGTGATAAATGGCGTCGAATCGATGCTAGCGATATTGTTGTTGCGAAAGTTCCTGGTTTTATGATTGCAGATCCTCTTGCTTGTGTTCCTGGGATGCCTTGACCCTCGGCGACGACAGACTATCCCTTCTATGACCTATTGTCGCCAACACCGAGCAACTACCATATCACTCCGAGCAATGTGGCAGCCGATACGTCTGTTCTACCAACCTGCTTCTCTGAAGCCTATATATACCCCTTCTCAAAGTCCGACAATTCTTCGTACTACCGTCGGTTACGTCTCAGAAGCATTTCTACTTACAATACCGTCCATACAAGTCGACAGATTCCTACGGCATGCGTAATGCTTTTAAACTCTTCCAGCTGAGCGTCGCATAAGCACACAGCTCACTCTTACCCTAGTCTCAATGGCTTTTAAATTTAAATCATTTGCATATCTCTTACCAGACTACAATCCTGCTGATTTTCGCGACTGTGCCTCGATTTCTTCTAGATGCATTATTTTTATTTTTATTTATTTTTTCTTTTTTGTGACAGCTTATATAATCTACTTTCGGCAATGCGCAAGTGCTTGCTTCAAGCTTTACGAGTTCGAATGTTATGAATGAAAATATTATATAATAGAATATTTGAAATTATTTACCTCCACAAAATTAATGAGTTATTTTAAACCTTTGAAAGAGATAGTGTTATATAATAATAAATCTGGTATTAATGGTGTAGAATTAAACGAAAAATTAAAAGTCAGATAAAGTCTGCATATACAAGGAACTAGTCCTTCAGTAATATTAAGATTGTTAACAAAAACATAATGAAATATAATTAAATTTATTTACAACCTTGTCTGTGTTCCCGAAAATTCTTATAAATGTTGTTTATGCAGAAAGTTTTCTAAACTAAAGGTGATTAAGAGGAAAATGAATAAATGTACAGTGAATGGACTTGTAAATGCTTTCTATAAAAATGGGTATTGCTGAAAAATATGCTGGAGGAGTTAATAGTCCAACTTGTTGAAAAAAAAAATTGAAAGTCTGTTCCATTGTATGTCTAACATGAACAATATTCCATTTTTGCTATATGTGAATATATATAACATGCATAATATACATATATGGTAATTTAGAAATGTCATTGATGGCGCAGAAGCTAAAACATACCATAGAAATACTTGAAGTGATGGGGATATTGTCGATGCAGAAGGAATAAGTTGATAGACGGGGACAAACTCGTCATATTGTTGCATTTTGCACGGTGTAGCGATCACCGGACAACATTTCTTGAAAGGCGCGCTTCGGATGAACACAAAGGAGAACAGCGTGGTGACGCGGCTCGGGAGAGGAAAAGCAGACAGGCGTCGGAGTTCACTGATACTCTGGCCTTGATATTCGGAGGAACGTTGTTAAAAGCTCCTATTGTTTCGATTTTACAAATTCTGTAATATTTACGCGCGCTTGTGTAAAATAAGTTCTAACTTGAATATGGATAATTTGCATTTTACGTTATAAGGTTTTATCAAGCATTTTAATATATACTTAGCGAAACCACAAAACTGATGACCCGGTATCGCAGCACGCACATGGACTAAAAATTTTGAATCTTATTCCATTGACGAAGCATGAGGCTTCAGTGAACTTTACTTCATCGCAGCTTGCAAGTAGTCAGTTTCTCTTCCGAAATATTCTATCCATTTCCTAAAATGGAAAATAAAGGCAAAGATCAAGACACTGGAAATATAGCACGTGTAAGGGTGAAAGTCCTCCTTTCTGGCGAGGAAATCCGGTTCTGGTAAATGGAAAGCCAATTCGCATTGGTTGGTGTAACAATGGAGTCCAGAAAATTCCACCACGTTGTTTATGCTTTACAGCCTGAAGAGTTAGCGGTTGTGGGAGGCATTGCTCTTAACCCTCCGGACGAGGCTCCTTATACGGCGATCAAAAACAGTCTCTGTATGCAATACGCCGACATGGAGGAATAGCGGCTCAGAGACATCATTTTCGGGATGCAGCTTGGTGACAAAAAACCGTCACGCCTCTTACTGGAGATGAGAAGTAAGGCTGGCTCACGAATGAGGATCTTCTTAAATCGCTTTTTCTGCAACGACTGCCGACACGTGCACAACAGATTTTAGCCATTTCCAATGACTCGTTACACAAGCTCGCCGAGATGGCCGACGGTATCATGGCAGCTACCGGAAACGGTGCACCAGTGTTTGAAGTAAAAACGAAAGACACTGCGCTAAAAGAATTATTAATGGCTGTTTCATCTCGCCTTTCTTGGATTGAAACATGTTCCATATCGCGTTCATCTGAACGAGAGCAGCAGAACAAAAAATGTCGTTCATCAAACCGCCACCGACGAGATAATACAGAGTATTGCTGGTATCATCAGCGTTTCAAATAAAAAAGCTACCAGGTGCACAAAACCCGGTGCCTTTAAGACGGGAAACTAGTGCCGCCGTCTTTCCACTCTTCCGGTGACGGCAAAACTGATTTTTATAGTTTATACCTCTCAGATAAAATCACAGTGTCAAAGTATTTGATTGATAAGGGAGCAGATGTCTCAGTAGTTTCGGCCACGGTTGTGGGACGCTATCAGCCACCCGCCAAGCGTCAACTTTTTGCTGCAAATGGGACTACAATACCTACCTTTGGCCAAAGACTCATTATAATGGACTTATCATTACGCAGCGAATTTCATTGGCCGTTTGTCTCAACCTATTATTGGGGCTGACTTCCTTCGTCACTTTGAATTACTGCTTGACATCCGTCAAGGGTGTTTGGTAGATCCACTTACCCAACAACTTTCCAAAGGAACTGTGACTGCAAAGGATATAACTCACATCAAGGCAGTAAGCGGGGATTCTAATTTTCACCAACTGCTTGCCGAGTTTGCTGCACTTACGGAAGTTAGCTCAACCCCATGAAAACTTAAACACGATATTACTCACTGTATTGAGACCAGAGGTCCACCTGTGTTTTTAAGGCTGCGCAGACTTTTAGCCGATAAACTTAAAGCAGCCGAACAACAGTTCAGTATCTAGTTGAAACCGGAATCTGCAGACTCTCGAAAAGCTGCTGAGCATCCCCTCTGCACATGGATGACCAAAAGCAATGGAGATTGGCAACCATGTGGGGATTATAGAAAATTAAATAGAGTCAATATCCCAGATCGGTATCCCGTTCCTCACATACAGGACTGTCTGAAAGTGTTAGAAGGGAAGCTAGTAATTTCAACTCTTTGATTTGGAAAAAAGCTTACCATCAAATTCCCGTGCGAGAAGATGTGCCAAAAACAGCTGTTTCTACACCATTCGGTCTTTTCAAATATTTATTCATGCCATTCGGGCTATCGAATGCTACGGATACATTCCAGAGGTTTATTCATCACGTTCTCAGCAGAATGGATTTGTGTACCATACTTTGATGATGAATTGGTAGAATCTAAAAATGACACCCAACACATGCAACATCCTAAGATGATGTTCCAGCATTTCACGGATTATGATATAGTACTAAATGCAACTAAATGTGTTTTGGGTGAATCAACTATGAAATTTCTAGGACATATAACTCCCGAGGGTATTATTCCTTTGCCTGAGGAAGTTTCACCAATTGTGAATTTCCCTAAACCGGAAACTGTGAAAGAACTTCGGTGTTTTCTGGCTATGTGGAATTTTTACAGCCGTTTTATTCCGAAAGCTGCAAAAACTCAAGCAATAGCTAATACATACTAAAGGGAGAGACTAAAAATTATAAAAGACCATTCACATGGACAGAAGTAACCACAAATGCTTTTGAGAAAGGAAGGACCTGTCAGACGCCACGGTGTTGCGCCTTCCTTCATCGGTGGCCGCACTCGTAATTGTAGTTGATGTTTCTTACATGGCTATGGGTGCAGCTCTCCACCAACAAGTTGAAAAAGGATGGCAACCCCTTGCTTTTCACTCAAAAAACTATCTCCAACACAACAGAGATACAGTGCGTACAACAAGGAGCTCCTTGCGTCATATATGGTCATAAGGCACTTTCGACATATGGTCGAAGGTCGTAACTTCATTTTATTCATAGAGCACAAATCGCTTACATTTGCATTTCGGCAAAAAGAAGATAAATGTTCCTCGCGACAACTAAGACAACTGGAATTTATCAGCCAATTTACGACCGGTATTCATTACTTAAAAGGTTCAGACTATGTGGTAGCGAATGCGCTATCTTGGATTCATATAGCTACTATTAGCACACCATCTGCTATCGACTATTACCAGCTTGCCAAGGAGCAGAAAACTGATGCAGAATTGTAGAATATTTTATCAGGAAATTCGACCGCCCTCCCTATCGGTTAGCCTCCAGTTTTTCTGCACTGTGATGTGCTCTGGTCGCATTCGCCATTTCTTTCCAGTCATTTCGTCGAGCAGTATTTAGCAGCCTTTACTCTCTCTCTCACCCAGAAGTTAAAGCCTCAGTAAAGCTGATCGGCTAAAGGTATATTTGGTCTTCAGTGAAAGCGGATGTGGCATCTTGGGCACGTGAGTGCTTACAGTGTCAGAAATCTAAAGTGACACGCCATACCAGAAGGAAAATTGGTATTTTTGTGCCACCTAGTGCTAGATTCGAACACATGCACATTGACCTCGTAGGACCTCTCTCTGCATCCGAAGGATTTCTAAACTGTCTGACATGTGTCGATCGTTTTTCTAAGAGTCCAGAGGCTTTTCCGTTAGTAGATATATCAGCACAGACTGCTGCAGCAGTCTTCTACGTGGTTTGGATCTAATAATCCAGATCCTTATCTAGATTCGGATCCCCATTCCGGCTAAATTCTGACCAGGGAAGGCAATTTGAATCATCACAAGTTCCTGGGTACAGCTCGATACCGCACACCCTCATACCAACCGACTGCAATCAGTGAACTGCTGTATTACCTACAATTTTATTAGGGTTCAGAGCCACTTGGAAAGATGATCTGCAAGCAACCACAGCAGAAATAGTGTACGGAGCTCCAATTTGTCTCCCACGAGAATTCATGTGCCCGGCTCCTGGAACTCCAGATCCAGTCACTTTTGTCGGAAAACTTCGCGAATCTATGCAACGCCTCCTTCCTCCTACAAAATCAACCTCATGGCGAACAAGCGGTATTCGTCAGCAAAGACTTAGCCGCTTGAAGTAATGTTTTTCTTCGGACGGATGTAATAAAGAATGCCTTCAGGCACCATACGAAGGCACATTTAAAGTGATCCGTCAAGGCGACAAAGTTTTCACAATTTCCATACGGGGCAAAGCTAAAAGAGTAAGCATCGATCGGCTTAAACCGCCATATGTTACAGGAAAAGATGCTGAAGACTCAGCACTCGCAGCCACTCAAAGCACAACTTCCCTTTCTACAACAGAGGATCTGAAGACAAAATCGGAGATAACCACTTCGCCAGCAGCTATTCCTGCGCCGAACTGTGAATCACTAGCAATTTAAAGTCGTTCCGTTCGACGCGTACGCTTCAGTCCCCGGCATAGCTAAAATCTCGCTATCGCTGGGAGGGGGGCAGCCTGTAGCGTTCACTGGACTTCATTTCTTGAAAGGCGCGCTTCGTATGAACACAAAGGAGAATAGGGTGGTGACGCGGCTCGAGGAGAGGAGAAGCAGACAGGTGTCGGAATTCACTGACACTGGACTTGATATTCGGAGGATGCTGTTAAAAGCTCCTATTGTTTCGGTTTTTAAACGCTCTTAGGTAACTTGTGTAAAATAAATTCTAACTTGAATATGGATAATTTGCATCTTACTTTATAAGGTTTTATCAAGCGTTCTAATGTGTACTTAGTGCAAAACTAAACACGGGTTCGTGGATTTGGAGTGATGGACAACAAAGCTTGATGAAGAACGAAAACACAATTTATTAACCAGTATTACTCAGGACAGCTCCAAAAGCACGTTTACAGTCGTGGAAAAACTACGGCAAGGACGCTGAAACAATCACCAACGCAGCCTTCAGGCTATAATGGTAGAGACGGCTTGACGGCAATGCTCCCGACTCGGTTCAGTCGTTCGCTGAACTCTACGTACTCCCGAGAGTCTCCACGCTGGGGAATATGGGGAAAACCATGAAAACATCCAAGCAGCCAGATTATTCGCCAGAATTTTGAGTTTCATCCAACTATCAGTATTCAGTGGTCATATCCACTAGGTTCCATGGTGGGCTATATATGTTACAGACACAGTTGTGAATCACATTTATTGATTTAATGCCATCCCATTGTGTTCCCTATGTTCCATGACTTCCCAATGTGTGTAATTTCAACAAGTCATGATCACAATAAAAATTGCTTAATACGTTGCATTGATGTTGTTATACGATAAAACACAGCAAAGATTATACGAAACTCAGAAAAAAAAATCTTTCATGTGGTAGTAACCTATGTAACACTACATTTGGCACGCGACATTGTATTGCTTTTAGAGACTGTTTAAAGAATCTACCTGGTAATAACAAAAGCACTTTTTTATTTGTGTGCAATCTGTCACTAAATTTAAATTTGGTAATGGCAGATTTGCATTGTATTCTGGTAATATTAAAGAGCTTTTACCAAGTTCTTCATGGTGTAGGACGCAGAATCAACATTCATGTTATGTCTGAAGGCATGATATACATACACACAAAAAAAAGCAGGGGGGTAGAAAGAAGGAAAAGAAATAGCTAAAAGAGGCAGAATATTTTTAATTCTAAAAAAAAGGAGGCCATATTTATAAACGCCACAAATTCAAGCCACAGAATATGGCGAAACTGCTATTGTTATTAGATTTGTTTATACTGAATTGGGCTTGATTACTGGTATTGAGGCACAGCATACGAGGGTTATCTGCAAAAGGGGTTGCTTTTGTGGAGAACTTTCTTAAGGGGAAATGGCTCGTATTGCGTTATATAAGTGTAAAATCACAAAAACTCTTATGTAGCCAGCCATTTGCAAGGATTTGAATCCGGGTTGAGTAATCCATACTTGATGATTTCACCATTTGGCTACTGGTGGTATGTTTGTTTGTAGTATAAAGATACAAACGTCCAAAGAAATCACGTGTGCTTGAGATTTCAGTCGTTGTAGGGTATACTGATAATAAGGGTTAACCAGATTAATTTATTAAAGCAAAACACACGAGACTGTCTACCTAAGGATAAATATATCTTCGTGGAGGACTTTCTAGGTGAAACGGGTTTGTATTCATGTTCCATATGGGAAAGTTCATCAAAACACTTATACAGCCAGCCTGTTCATTGGGACTTGCACTCGAAGCAAACTTTCAATATTCAGCTTTCTTATTCATTTGGTCGCTGGTGGGCTACTTAGCAAGGTTTCAAAAGTACAAGGAGTAGGAATAAAATGTTATACAAACCTGGAAGTAGGAATGAAATACCAAATTTTGTATTTCAGCTTCTAATGCCTTTTTTTTTTTTCCTGCAAAGAAGTGATATTTTTGAATCAATACTAATCGAAACTTTATCTACCTTTTTCAACTGATAATTTTTTATTAAAATAGTCTACTTACTGAGGCATTTTTATTTTTGCTAGAATTGATGACTTACTTTAATTACAGTGATATAAAGAGAACTGCGATCTTTTTCCTTTAAAATAAACATATAATAAATTATGAAAAGAAAAGTAGCATGATTTTTTTAAAATTATTTTCTACAATGGTCAAGATATAAGTACCAATGAAAGATCCATCAGAACAAGTTATTTCTTTCGTAGTTGAAAGAAAATGAGTTTTTTAATTTTACATTTTATTCATATACTTGATTATTGAATTAATAAATAATTTAATTGCATTGAATTGTCGCATGTCTATAACTTAATAAAAGTTTAAAGTAAATTCAATAAGAATTTTTAGGTACTTCAAGTTTTCTCTGTTTCTTTGAGATTAAAAAAAAATCTTCGTTAAAAATGGGTAAGTTTACATTTAATACCGTAGATACTAAACTGAAACCATCAAAACAAAACATTCAAAAAGGTGACATACTTTTTTTCATTCAATAACAATGAATGAAAACATGTTGAATTACGAGTATATGGTTATTTCACATAATACTTTATGTGGAATGTACTGTATATTATTCGGATCAATAATATTATTAACGTGCATCAGTGACATCTACTATATTCAAAACATTAAACCCCACATAACAGGGTCGAGACCTCCAATTTTTTAAATGTAGCTCTACATAAAAATACCCACACCATTTTATTTAGAAAATAGAGAGGGTTAATTTAATACTAATGAATGATATGGAATATTGATTTCATGAGAAGTTAAAATTAACAGCATTACTGTCATTGTTATTATTAATAATTTGACCCAGTATGTATGCTGTAGGACGCATTGAATGTGTACTCATAATTAGCCAAACAAGTATAGTTCGACCGCCTTATCCGCGACAATGAGCGCAAACACGCATGCGCCATTCGGACCGAATTATTCTCAAAAGAGGGTGGATGAATAAGGACTTCCCCCCCTCCATTCTCTCTTTGCGGCGAAGAGAAGACTTTCACCTCGCAGCGAGTAATAACGCCCCTTTTGGACGAGTCTGTGTGTTTTGGCAGAATGCCAGCCAGAGTTGCGTTTGAGACGGTCGAACTATAATAATCATTACTGAATATCTAGTAGTATTATTTCACCACTGTGTATAGCACGTGAGAAGTGGTAAAGTCTCATTGAAACTTTCTAAATATTTCATGACATTGGTCTCACTTACCTAAAATATTTTTCAAAATGCACTTTAATGATAAAAACCTCTGAAAAATAGTAGTTACAATCTGAATTCACGTTCCACTCGCAAAAACCTTACGTATGGGGCTTTCTACATGTTTAATATAAAGATTTATTAATAATCCTTAGATAATTCTTTAGCCTGATATTTCTTTCATGGCTATCCTTTGAAGGCTTTTGTTTGATAAAAACCAATTTCATTTAAAAAGTATGAGGTATTACTTTTCTTGATATTCTTTCTTCCCCTGTCTTGATATCTCTTTTACAACAGAGATTCTCAACCAATTAGGAATTTCATAGCTTCGGGGAGGGGAAGAAATGTGTCAGCATTTTATTTATCTGTTATGTATTTCTTTTTGGTTTATGAATATAAAAACTACTTTTCTTCAAGTTTTGGTATTTATCAACAATTGTTATTTAATTTATAAAACACTTTAAAACGTAGGCTAAATCTAAATAAATGTATTTGTATTTTTCGAGTTTTGGAAAGGGGGGAGGTTTTTCTAGCAATGGTGAAAGTCCTCAGCCAGTACAAAAATATTGGGAAAAATTTATTGGGGGATCCAGGATCCGAAACGTACACTTGGGAAAATTTTAAAAATTCGCTATGAAAAGCATTCCCAGTTGTGAAAGACCGCGCAAAATTCGAATCCTAATTATTTAGTAAGTATCAAACTAATTTCGACGAATTAACAGACTTCATCTTAAGGAAGATCCACATTGTCAAATTATTATATGGGAAAAGGCCCGACAAAGAAATTATCGAAATCATATTGCCGCGGTTACTTCCCTCAATCAAGGACTTTCTTAAAGTTAGAAATCCGCAAACACTGGAAAACTTATCTGAATTAGCGCTGAAATTTCAGAGTAGGCGAACGGCCGAAAAAACGCGCGTGAGAACAATTTTAGGCAGTATTCAAGGTTTCACGTTCAAACAAAACCTCAAGATCAGTAGAATTCGCATCGGCAAGAGGGGAAAGTGGCAAAGTCAGATAAGAAAAATGCTGGTCAGACCAAAGCATGGGAAATAAAAAGCAGGTGGATCAAGACGCAGAGAAGAAAAATTTAAATTAATCACGGTGACCAGGAGCAGGGCCAGGTCACCGTCTGAGGAGGAAAATTCTCAGAAATCAAACTGCAAATGGTAGTTGTACAAAATTTGGCCTTGCCAGAGATCCATATATTACTAAACGACGTCCCTACTACCGTCCTACTGGATACCGGGGCTCAATGCAGCTTCCTGTCGCATGACTTGTTCAAAAAACGTTTTCGTCGTTATAGATTGTTCAAAACAGCGGACAACGGGTATTTGCTGCTCAAGGCAAACAGTGTGTCTGGTTGGAAAAGTGGTGCTATATGTTCAAATAAAGAACGAGGTGCAGAAAATAAATTTTTTAGTGGTAAAGAGTTTGTTAACCGCAGTTATATCGGGGGTTGATTTCTTACGCGCAGCTAGCCCAAAAATTAATTTCAAAGATTTTACTTTGCAGGTCAAGACGGACAAAATTGAAGATGAACAAGCCACAATTCCGGAACTAGAGTTGAATCATCTCGAAGGAGGAGAAAGAGAGAAGTTGGAAAAATTGGTAAGTTGGTTTTCACAGTTATTCGACGAGAAACCTGGCTTCACCCAGATTGTGACTCACCGTATTGATACTGGTTGTGAGCCCCCATTTCGTCTAAACCGTACAGGTATGACCGTGTGAAGGAAGACATTCGCGAGCAACACATTAAGAAAATGCTCGACAACAAGATAATTACGTCACGTACAGATCCTACGCAAGTCCAGTAGATTTATGCAGGAAGAAAAATGGACTGCCATCCGCAGATCCGAACGCTTGGAGATTCGCAGTTGATTACCGTAAATTAAATAGCATAACGAAATAATCCACATATCCCCTCCCGATAATAGACGAAATTATAAGATTCGTTCCACTAAATATACGACCACTCTAGACCTGACGTCAGGCTATTTTCAGATTGAAGTAAAACCCGAGGATGTCGAAAAAACAGCTTTTATGAGCAGTCTTGGGCAAAAGTACAGTCATCTATCTGGACGATGTTATTGTGACTAGCGAAATCCCAGAGGAACATATTAAACATTTAGAGCAAGTTTTTACATTATTAAATGAGGCGGGCCCGAAAATTAATCCAAAGAAGTGCAAATTTGCTTACAAAGAATTGAGGTACCTCATCTATAAAATCTCGGAAAACAGTATTGAGACAGACAACTCAAAAATCTTAGCGATTAAAAGTTATCCACCTCCAAATACGGCTAAGAAATTATCGTCCTTTCTTGGGAATGTAGTCCTGTTATAAAGTGTTCATAAAAGATAGTTTTGCAGAGATAGTTGAACCCTTGTTAGTTCTTAAACGGAGAAAGACGAGGTTCACATGGACAGCGGAGGCGAACACGGCGTTCAAAGAATTGAAACACGCCTTAATTAATGTTCCTGTTCTTTAATTCCCGGAAGGGGATCAAAATTTAGAAATTGCAGTAGACGCCTCAGACTACGCAGTTCTTTCCTAAAATGGGCAGCCAATAGCCTTTTTTTAGCAAAACGCTGAATCAAACTCAAAGCAATTATAAAGCAACTGAACCGGAAACCCTCGCGGTCTTATTAGCGGCGCAAAAATTCCGCGTTTACTTCGGAAAAGCACCGATAACTGTTTACTCAGATCATGCGGTAGTTGGTCGCTTGTACTCCGGTATAAATCCTTCGCCCCGGCTTATAGGTTGGACGTTAAAACTGCAGGAGTTTAATTTAATAATAAAACACATGCCGGGGAATGAAAATGTAGTTGCAAATGCCCCATCAAGAATCAAGATCGATGAAGAGGGAAGTACAATTAGATGTACGATGCTAACCGCTAAAATAATTGAATCCCGTGAAACAATAATTGCCGAATTAAAAACGGACCCAGAGATCAAAGACATTTACGCTTATCTGAAAGATACCGCAAATTTTGAACATGTAGACATAGCGGCTATTCGCAATAGGTTGGCCCATTAAGAAATTATTGATAAATTGGTGTTTTACATGAAAACAACCAGCGATAATCAAGAGCTGCGGCCAGTAGTCCCAATCAGTCTACGAGTAAATATTTTAGAGGAGCTCCATGACTTGAAAATAGGGGGGCATCTCGGGATTAGGAAAACCCTGCAAAGGGTCTGCGAAGCTGTGTATTTTCTGCAATTGTATAAAGTGGTGACGGCGTATGTCAGGTCATGTCACTTGTGTCAATTAGTTAACGACGTTAATTACAACCCGACAGGATACTTAAATAGTATAAAAACCACTTTCCCAAATGAATTGGTTGGCATTGATTTGCTCAGTATCACCCTGGAACAAAAATTAATAAAAACAGATACTTGTTAACCATTGTGGATCATTTCTCAAAATGGGGGAAATAATTCCCCTTAAACAAGGTTCAAGAAAAATAGTAGCAGATTCGTTTCTATATAAATATATTTTAAAATACGGGTCCCCGGTAAAAGTAATATAAGATAATGGTAGGCAATTCGTAAGTAATTTATTTGAAAATCTTTGCACAGGCCTTGGTATACGGCATCTCAAGATGGTACCTTATAGACCGCAATCGAATATTGCGGAACGTGTAAATAAGAATATAGTTAAAATTATTCGGGAATATGTTAAGAATTATCATGACCGTTGGGACAGCTGTGTCAATGAATTAGGCTTTGCTATGAGAACAGCAAAACTTGATGCCACACAGAAAACCTCCCGCAAAATTATTTTTAGGAAGAAAAATTTTAACGCCACTGGATAAGATATTTTTCTTTCAACAAAGACAGGAAGAGTTAAAATTGAAAGATATCCATAAAATAATTAATGAGGCCCTCAAAAGTTCTGATGCGGTAAGGCAGAAACAGAAAGTTTATTATGATAGAAATGGATGCGATGTAGAATATATTGTTGACCAGAAAGTATTAAAAATAAGACATTCATTGCGTCTGCAACCGAAATTAAGGTGGCCAAATTCGAGCCCAGGTTTGATGGGCCATTTTTCCTCGAAAAGCTCAAATTCTCAATGTTTTACTTAAAGGCCGAAAATGGCCAGCAAATAGTTGCTAATGTTGACCAGCTCAAGTCGTACTATAGTCCTACGGATTTTCAAATTTTAAAAGATCTACTGCAGGTTCCTAGAAATGCGCCAAGAACATTGATGTCGCCGTCATTTTAAAAGGATCCTTCACCAACCGAAAGAAAACAAGGGGATAACACTGAAGAAAGTACCGCGAACCGAACACGGCAGCAGCCGCAAGATTCAGTCTCAGCCAGAATGAAGAGAACGAAAAAAGAAAAGTTCCCCTGCAACAGAAGCAAGTGCCGGTGGGAAAGCGGAGAAAGCCCATAGATAGTATTCCAAGAAATCGTCCAACGCCAGAACTTAAGTCTACCACCTCGTATGAAGCCACAGGAAGGTCGGAGCGAAGAACCACGAGAGAGAACTGACGTGGAAGCGGTGCCGTCCCAGCAGGCCAGGAAGCCAAAAAGAAGGTTTAAAGATCCTCAACAAAGAAGCCGGGGCTCGGACTTAAAGACAGGACCAGATTTCAAGAATCTTCAACCCATCCGAAAGTCGGCGCGACTCATCGAGCAAGGAAAGAAGCGGAAAGACTGCGAACGGAGGCAACAAGCTAGCCAAGCCGAAAAAGAAGATTTCAGTTCTGAAGTTCTGAAGTATCCGACTTTCGAGGAGTTTAGCTTCATTAGGATGGAAGAGTTAAAAAAAAAGATCAGTGAAAATTTTTCTTCTTTCTATTTTACATTGAAAGTTCGATTTATGTCATGTTTTTTAAAGTTGCTAAACACTGTTTAAAGCAAGAAATTGAACTCGCAAGTTTGAGAGAATGTAGTTGTAATTGTAGATTTTTGTAGATTTTTTGAATTCTCAAGGGTGCGAGAATTTATTTTGTAAATACCTTTTTGAGAATTCTCAAGTTGCGAGAAACTAATTTGTAAATATTTTAGTTAAAAGACTTCAATCTAACATGTGTTAACTTAAAGAAAGATTGTAGCAAAAGTTTGAAAATTTTGTATAGCAACTATAACGAATGACGTAAAATGAATTTTAAAATATTGCATGTTAAAATATTGTATTGAATGTAGAAATGCTAATGTCATCTTTGAAACTACTGTAAAATTAAACTCGCACAAATGTAAGTTTTGGTCAAGCATGACTGTAAAATGCTTTCTATAATAGATGAATTAGAAGAATGTATTGATTGAATGTTTTTAAAGTTAGGCTCTCCAAGCTTAAGAATTTAAATTAAGTTCTATTTTGGTACATTAGAACTAGTTTTGTGTTTATGGAGTCTTCTAAGGTTTTGAGTATCAAGCTTTAACAAATAAGTAGTTGTTGTGTAGGTGGTAGAGTAGTTGCCGAAACACAATATTAACACACTCAATTCACTCAGAACAATTTCTGGAGTGCATGGGGTGAAGGAGACTTAAATTCTCCGTGAATGACAGTGTTGAGGGCCAAAATAATTTCAATAAAAGGATAGTGGTAGGAAAAATAAAATGGCTTGTGAAAAAAATTCACTAACATTGTTTCCTTCCAGATAAGTTGGAAGGACCAAGTCTGAATAACCTGTTCCAAAAAGAAGCAGATGTTTGTTCCCAGTCAAATTGTAAAAACTGTAAATGTATTTCTCTTAGTTTTAGTCTAGTGTTAGAAATGTTTGGAAAGTTGGCCCTAAACAGGAAAACTTTTTATGATGAATACAAGAATTGCTACAAGTTTTAAACTTTGATGAAAAAGAGTTTTGTAGAATTTACACTCTTAAACAAGGTCGGTTTAAGACCTTATTCTTTGAGTAGTTAAATTCTGGTGGGGGAAAATGTAAGGCAGGTTTATCCTAATTTTATTAACAGTTATTTTAAATTTATGCCTCTTTCCTATCTTCCTAGTTTCCGCTTAGGATTTCCTACCAGAATGCAATTTCAGAAACGCAGTTAATGCAAATGAGTAAAGAGTAGTATTTAAGTCGATGTTTGACCGACTTCGTTAGAGAGAGTCTGAGTTTCTGACTAGCACGCGTTTGCCTTCTGGCTACGTCTCTCTTAGCTATTGCTACGCTCGGCCATACTTTAGGCCCTTGTTTGGCTTCGCCGATTTAATTAAGATTTAGGGGCCAACTACTTAGAATCTTGATAGCTTCGGCTATATCTTTCAGTTAGCTTTAGTTAAGCTTAGTTAAGTTTAATTTCCTATTTATTTCAGTTCAAGTCCAAGTGGAGGCTTTGCTGTACATTCCGAGTTAGGAACTGATTGTATCATATTTATTCTGAGAAATAAAGGGTAGCTAACCCTTCTTAAGTCTTACGTCTCTGTTCATACTTAAGCGATTATTCACTTACTAGTGTTTATGGAGTTCAAGGTTTGAACTCTGAAGTGAATAAGTAAAACCCCACACAATACAATTATCAAATTCAGTTCAGCACTGCAGTAAAATTCCATTCATTTCTCAAAAGTTTACAAAAGTTCATTATTGAGAAACTATGAATAAATTTAATATACACGCTGAAAATCTATCCGCTGAGTAAATAGATAGGATAATATTTTCATTATTGTTTTACCAATGCTTCCTTACTTTGATGAAGGAATATTTTTCAAAATACTTATCCGCGATCATTCTTGCTTTGATTTCTGGGAATAAGAGCAAATAATTTCTTCTCCTATACAAAATTTTTTAGTAAATTTTTAGCTTATATTTCGAAGTTTCAAAATGTTTATGTTATACTTACTTGTTATTCAGCACTGAAATTGGATATCTCTCGGAAACAGAAATAATTTAGCTGTTGAATTAACTTGTAGAATTTTTTTATTTTGATATTTTTCTACATGCCATTAACTTCATCTATTACAAACTAAATATTAACAAACTATTTTGATAACATTTTGAATTCAGTAGTGGCAAAATCTGTGAAGCACAAGATTAGTCAATTTTTATTGCGTTATTGAAAAATAATAGTTTTTAAAAAATCGAAAACTTCAGTGTCAACGAAACTTCAGAAAATCAGCGGAGATAATTTTTTGTCAAGTATGAATGCGTTTTCAAAACTGTGAAATAAGTAGTAAGTAATGGACAGGAAATTTAATTACAGCATTTACATCTCTAGTATTCTAACAAAGTTGTTTGATTGAATTTTTATAATACAGTGTATTTCACAATGCTACAGCTACCCTTACCTGCAAGGTATTTTATCTGAATGATGCTTTCTTATTACAGAAACAAGTCAAAGTAGGCAATTATATAAAAGAACATATATTCAGACTATATACTTAATAGCGTGAGCAAGGGAAGTTCTGTCTGAGTAAGCAACTTTAAAGAACTTACTATAAGAGATATTTAAGTAAAGTAAGATATATTTTAAGTAAGATATATACTAAGTAAATTTCTATACTCCAGGATTCCGAAACTCGTTTGAATTTCAAATCTTCTTAATTTATCAATTTCTATCATATTGCTAGCTGATGTGTAAGCATATACAATGTTACATTTTTGCCGAGAACGTTACTACTACGTTTATCTCACTGCCTCTTTTCAGAATCCCTAACACCAACTTAAGGTAATGAGAAAGTGTCGCCTTAGCACATGCACAAGAAATCTGCAGGCAAATCGAGTCGATTTCTCCTTGACGTCAAAATTTCAAAAAGTGTGATAGGGTTTGGAAATACGCTTTCAAGAATAACATTCCGAGAAAACAGAACTTGACGAAATCCCTGAACTCAAGGCTACTGAAGAAAATTCGAAGACTCCGCTGAAACCAAGACTATCATTCGTAATCGCTGTTAGTGGGAAGGGGGTGTAGGAGACGGCTCCATTAGGACAGATTACGCAACAGCCGGGCGGCGCCAACAGGAGTACCTCTCGGGATAGGACTATTTTTATTATTACTTTTTTTCTTTAACTGTAAAAGAGACGGAGAAATTGTTATGTAAGAGAGTAGTAGTGTAACGTTTCGCTAGTAATGAGATATCTGTATTAAAAATTTTGATTTAAAGTAATCCCTGCTGTGATTATTTCTTTTGAACCTGCACGTTGTAACCCAGAGAGTTGCAACATAGTATTTCTGGCGTCCGCGACAGGACAGTCTACGGAAGAAACAGCAAGTGAACAAAAAAGGAAATTCAAGCTTCCGAAGCTAGAATTGAGGAAATTTAGCGGAGATCCGAAAGACTTTCTTGTCTTTTGGTCCCACTTTGAAAAAATTCATAAAGACAATGCTATTGTGGATGAAGATAAATTTCAATATCTGTTACAGTGTGTGGTAGCAGATTCTAAAGCAGCAAGATTGGTAACAAATTTTCCACCAACTAAAGAAAATTATCCAAAGGTGATTGTGCAACTTAAGGAACGCTTCGGCAGAGATGAACTTTTGGTTCAGATTTATGTACGGGATCTACTTTCAATAGTAATGAAGAATGCTGCTGGTCGAATTAAAGGAGATTTAGCAGAACTTTATGATTTACTTGAGAGCAAACTCATGGCACTCGAAAGTCTGGGTAGAACTAAAGAAAAATTTGCTGAATTTTTAGAGCCACTTGTTGAATCCTGCTTACCAGAGACTGTTCTTCGTGCATGGGAAAGAAGTCGTTCGATGGAAGATAATACGCCACACCAAGATAGTGCGCGTTCCCTGGATAAACTTTTATCCTTTCTTCGCAACGAAGTGCAAAGTGAGGAGATGATTAAGCTCGCTCGTACCGGGCTGGGAGCTTCGCGTTCTGTACATTCGCGTCCACATTCTGATGATCCGGATTGCTCTACAGCTGCTGCTCTGGTAAATGTTCAAGATAATACAGGTAGGAGAAATTTACGTTGTATTTTTTGTGAGAAATCCCATCATTCTGCCGAATGTTTTTCTGCTAGAAAAATGTCTTTGGAGGATAAACGAAAACTTTTGGCTCAAAAGCACGCTTGTTTTCGCTGCCTACGCGTTGGACATAGTTCGCGGGCATGCAGAAGTAAAGTAAAATGTTTAAGTTGTGATAAATTTCACTATACCATTATGTGCTCTACTAAAGAACCTGTAAAGTCAATTGACACTGAAAGTACTGTTATTTCAAGTAATGTGTTGTCTAATCAGTCAACTGTTAACGAAAATGTCTATCTGCAAACGCTTGTTTTGAAAATTGTATTTGAGGGTAAACAGCTTAAAGTTCGTACGATTTTGGACAGTGGTTCACAAAAGTCTTATCTTTCAGACAGAGTCATTACGTTTCTGCAACTGCGTCCCAAATCGAAACAAACCATTATACACGGTTTGTTTGGGGGGAGAGAGACTAGTCCTCATTCCCATTTAGTGTTTGATGTTAATTTAAGAAATCTGGAAAGTACATATGGCCGTAATTTTGAAGTACTTTCTCAGAACAAAATATGTGGATCTGTTCCAAAAGTAGTTGATCACAATACCTTAAAAGAATTAAAAGAAAGAAATATTACCTTGTCTGATTTGCAAGCTACAGAATATGACATTGAATTGCTTTTAGGAGCAGATGCCATAGGGGACATTATTACTGGCAGCTCTCTGAAACTGAACTCGGGTGTAACTGTAGTGGAGACTAAATTTGGATACACTGTGATTGGCAAAGTAAATAACTTAGTCACTATTCCAGCATTGCTAGAAAATAATTTATGCAGCAATGCAGTTTCGTTGCACTGTGCTAATTTTGGTGTAACCGAACTCTGGAAATTAGATGCCATTGGCATAACAGATCCAACAGAAGATGTTAAACGTAAGCTTGCTCACTGTGACACCCTTAAGCAATTCAAAGAGAATTTAAATGTTCTTCCTGATGGACGATATGAATTGCCACTACCTTTTAAATCTGAAATCCTGTTACCTAATAACAAGTCTATGACCTTTAGAAGGCACCACCGAATGTGCCAGCGAATTAAAGAGAAAAACCAGTTAAATGACTATAAGGTAGTTTTTAAGCAATGGGAAGATTTAAAAATAATAGAAAAGGTTCCTGAAACTGAAATTGACAATTTGGGTTATTATTTGCCCCATAGACCTGTCATAAAACTTTCTAGCCAGACAATGAAAGTAAGGCCGGTGTTCGATGCTTCGGCCAGAGAGAAAAATCAGCCGTCTTTAAATGATTGTTTAAACACAGGCCCAAACTTAATTGGACTTATACCTGATATAATTGACAGGTTTAGATTGTATGCAATTGGTTTATCATCGGACATTGAAAAAGCGTTCCTTCAGCTTAGTATTATACCAGAACACAGAGATTTTTTGAGGTTTTTTCTTCCAGGTCTTGAAGAACCTATGATTTACAGACACTGTAGAGTGGTGTTCGGTGTTTGTTCATCTCCGTTCCAACTCTCAGCATCGATAGAGCATCTCTTGGATAATTCACCTGCCGAGTTTGACGATGTGACCCAAAAATTAAAGCATTCGTTTTATGTCGATAATTGCGTCACTGGGGTTCAAGATATCAAACAGCAAGAAAATTTTATAGTTAAGGCGACAGAAGTAATGGCTCGAGGATGTTTTAATCTACGGGGTTGGGAAAGTAATGTTCCGGGTAATTTTATCTCTCGTAGTTCAGGTGTAACTTCGCTTCTTGGAATCTTATGGGATTTGGACAAAGATACATTGAAATGTAATTTTAATTACTCAATGGACAATGAGATAAGTAAACGTAATATTTTGGCTATAGTACATAAAATTTTTGATCCTCAGGGTTTTTTGAGTCCAACCACCTTATTACCAAAATTATTATTACAGGAGGCTTGGACTATGAAATTAAAATGGGACGATCCCTTGCCCGACAATATTCAAAAAACTTTTCAGAAATGGCGGGATGAAATTAAATATCTTGAGAAAATTAGTATTCCACGCTATGTAGAAATAAATGAGACTTCAGAGTTGCATCTGTTCGTTGATGCATGTAAGAGCTCCTATGGTGCATGTGTCTACATTCGAACTGTAACGCCTGTGGGAGTCAACATTCGGTTGATCAGAGCCAAATCCAGGGTAGCACCGTTAAAAACTTTGACAATTCCCCGTTTGGAATTAATGGCTTGTTGTATTGGTGCGAGATTGGTTCACTCAATATACGCCGCCTTGGATTTGCCTGTTTTGAAAATTATTGCATGGAGTGACTCTATGGTAGCACTCTGGTGGATTAAGAACCGTGGTGATTGGTCAGTTTTCGTAGCAAATAGAATAAATGAAATAAATAGTCTGATTCCTTCTCAGTTTTGGCGCCATGTACCAGGTGATTTAAACCCCGCAGATTTACTCTCAAGAGGCAGTTCCCCTCGTTCATTTTCCGATTCTCTTTGGTGGGAAGGCCCGTCCTGGCTCCTGGAACCTCTTCAAAATTGGCCCCCAGACCGCCTGGCTTACGAGACCTCTGAGGTAGAGCGAGAAAAAAGAAAAGTCAGGTTATGCAATCTTAATTCAATTGAAGAGGAAATACCTTGGTATGCTACTAGGTTTTCAAATTATCAATCCATCATTCGACTAGTCTCATGGGTATTGCGGTTTGTAAAAAATGCAAGAAGTAAGCGTGCATTTCGTGAGACTGGAGATTTAACCGTTCATGAAATGGAACAGGCAGAAAAAACTCTCGTAAAAATTGTACAAAGTAGGTATTTTCCCTCCGCGGACTCTGTTCCTAATATGAGTTTCATTTCAGACGGAGAGGGTATAAAAAGGGTGAAAACCCGTATTACAGAGCGATCAGACAACCCTGAATTTATTTGTCCAATTATTTTACCAGGCCAGTGCATTTTCACACAGCGCCTGATCGAATATTATCATTTGCAAAATTGTCACGCTGGTACCCAAATACTCCTCGGAATAATAAGGGAACGATTTTGGATAGTGAGGGGCAGAAGAGCAGTCAGGAAAGTCGTAAAAAATTGTGTAAGATGCCATCGATATAAGGCCAAGTCTCCTGGTTGCGAATCGGTGCCCCTGCCGGGCGATCGTGTCAATGACGCTGCAGTGTTCGAGGTGGTTGGAGTTGATTTGGCAGGACCCTTGTACGTGAAGGGAGGTGAAAAAGTTTGGATTGTTTTGTTTACGTGCGCAATATATAGAGCGATTCATCTGGAATTGACTTCATCACTGTCTACCGACACCTTCTTGATGTCTTTGAGACGATTCGTAGCCAGAAGGGGGAGACCGAGAATAATTTATTCCGACAACGGAACTAATTTTCGAGGAGCGCAAAGAGAACTAAGTAACATCGATTGGGAAAAAATTTTGAGGCAAACGGCTACAGAACGCATAATATGGAAATTTAATCCCCCCACAGCTGCTTGGTGGGGCGGCTGGTGGGAGAGGTTAGTTCGTATGGTAAAGGAACTGTTGAGAAGGACACTCGGTAACGCAGTTCTTACAACCGAGGAGTTGCAAACAGTATTGTGCGACTGTGAGTCAATAATTAACTCTAGACCTCTTACCTATCTGTCCGAAAATTCAGATGATTTAGTCCCACTTTCCCCAGCTATGTTTCTCATCGAGAATCGCAACTCAGGTGTTCCCGATGTTGATTTCTGCGATTCAAAAAATCTTCGAAGGAGGGTTAGACATCGCCAAAAACTATTTAATGATTTAAGACATAGATTTAGGAAGGAATATTTAGGCCTTCTCGTCCAGAATAAAATTCAGAAAGGTCCATCATCAGAGCTGCGGCTGGGTGAAATTGTCCTAATCGGAGATGACGTCAAAAAACGGATGCATTGGCCTTATATCTCAAGGGCAAGAGTCGTTCGACTATCATAGCAAGGGTCGTTCGACTGATTCCCGGAAAAGATGGCAAGGTGAGAACTGTGGAATTGAAAACTCAAGCTGGTGTTCTGCTACGTCCCATTCAGCGGGTCTTTCCTTTGGAAGTGCAATTAACGGACACCCCCACTGACACTTTGCAGAATAATTCTTTTACTAATCCTTTTTCTTCTTTTTCTAGTGATGAACTTTCTGATCATAATGACTCTTTGAATGACTCCACTAATGTTCTACGTAAAGTGTCAAGATTTGGACGTGTCATCAAGGTGCCTAATAAATTGGATCTCTTCAACCAGGTACTGTATGTCTTTGAGTCAGACTGAAGTCGACTCAAAGAGGGGGAGTATGTAGGAGACGGCTCCATTAGGACAGATTACGCAACAGCCGGGCGGCGCCAACAGGAGTACCTCTCGGGATAGGACTATTTTTATTATTACTTTTTTTCTTTAACTGTAAAAGAGACGGAGAAATTGTTATGTAAGAGAGTAGTAGTGTAACGTTTCGCTAGTAATGAGATATCTGTATTAAAAATTTTGATTTAAAGTAATCCCTGCTGTGATTTTTCTTTTGAACCTGCACGTTGTAACCCAGAGAGTTGCAACAGGGGGTATGCAATGTCGCTTCGGTCATATCGATTTATTGTGTTATCATCAAGTCTTATTACTTAAAGAGAGAGTCGCAACATGAAGACACCGTAAAATCCAAGGATCAATGGCCGATTTCCTGTTTGTGAGATTCGACATGAATAAATATAAATAAATAAACAAATAAATAATCTTATCGAAGTCAGGAAAGTGTTATTAGCATATTCTTGCGTACTAGACACTTCACTGTCCTTTGTCAGCCCAGAAATCTGTTTATATGGAGGGAGGTAAGAAAAATTATGTATTTCTGAGAAATTTTATGACTTAAATCACTTCAAGAGGGAATCATCGTAATAACCGTTGCTGCGATCATAAGAGACATGAGCCAATATACATCTATGGAAGCAGAAGGTTGCTTCAGTATCTCCAATGCAACGGTAGGAGATCATATTGAAGTTTATTATTAGGATTGTAACACCTATAAGGGGTTAATTTAACTTATTTTATAGCAAATCTTGAATTTTGAAGCCTCAAAATATTTATGTTATATTTAAATATTTAAGTATATATAAAACGTTTCCCTAACGTAATATGCTATATTTACCCGTTAACTAGTTCAAATACAATTCTTAATAAGTGCTACGTAAAAGCTAACTGAGTGAGTTTCAAATACTTGCTGGACTACCTTATCTGAAAACAAATGGGCACATGTGTACAACTTAAATTTATTTTATCTCTCACTTCTGAGGGTTAAATTAAAATGCTAAAATGAGAGGTTAGCAGACGCCTTGACACACGGCAAACCAAATAATGCTTATGATGCATAAAAAATAATGCAAACAATCTTTGAAATTTATAAAGCCAAATACGTCTAAGAGAGGCTGCAAATATGGATAGATAACTGATGCCTACCCAAAATCGAAATTTATGAAGCATGAAAGCAAACCCACACAAATATTTAACTTAGGTTTCTTTTACCGTTCCTACGAAACAATATTACCAGTCGCCTTAACTTGTCGACGAAACCAAAATGATCCTTAAAGAGTTTTTGAAATTTACAAATCGAAATACATCGAAGACTAAGGATCAACAACTATTACCTACCTAAATCTTAATTCAGGACACCAAAGGGCGAAAGGTGAAATCACTGAACACTTGTAGCTTAATTCCTGGTGAATGAGCTGGCTGCATGAGCGTTTTATGATTTTCCCCATTTGCAACGTCGATACAAGCCAGTTTTGTTCAGAAGGTCCTCCACAAAGGCACTCTTCCTTTTAGGCAGAGAGCCTTAACGTTTTTTGCTATAATCAAATAAGCCAAAGTAAAATCCATATATACCAACTAGTCCTGCCTTGAGCTTCTAGTCTTAAGCGAGGAACCGGCTATTCACATGGTGACAAGAGGATGGGCAGGTAAGCAACGTTACTCCAAACTCTCATACGGTTACTAGCTATTCTTCAAACCTTACTCTATTAAAGTGTTTGAACTCTCTGCATAATCACTGGAATTAGTAAGCCTGTAACGAAATGGGGCAACAGAAAATGCAAATATAAAACCAAATTGGTTGCTGAAACTCAAATTTTATGCCACAGGGTGAAAAAATTGAATTTTTTCTGTTCATTTTGCATGAGGAATTGGTAGGCTATCTCATTCTTTCTGGTAAAGCTATATAAAATTAATATCATATTTTACAGTGACTCACATCTTATTTTGCAGTTCGAAATATGCCTTCTTTGAAACTGCTAATTGGTATACTTAGGAAGCAAAGAGAAAGATTAAATATCTTCCCATAAAAGCGAATACGACTGAAAGGATGAGCGTCCGTGTTGAAACATTAATAGCTGGAATTACAGTCTATAGTAGCAGAAATGAGAGGCAAAAACAAAGAAAGCGCATGTCAAGAAGGAAAGCTTCCGTAGATGTAATATAAATCAGTTTACTGCTGCGCTGCTAAATCGTGGAGGGACAAAGTTTCGTCGTCAAATCTTCGTGTGTACAGGAACTGAGGAACGCGGTACAAAATCAAAGAACTTACAGGATTCGTTCTTTGACAAAGTTTTTGCCGACATTTTAAACTCGGATTTTCGTAGGTTTTTATTAAAGAAAAGAAAGATTAATCTATTCGCGTGGCTCACTTATTTGATTTACGTCGATACGACGGGGGAAAATGTAGTGACAGACGTTTTGATTCGTGACAAACGTGGCCTATGACACCGAATCGACAACTATTTCAAACATTCGTAAAAAGATATTAAGGCTGGAGGGATAGCCCCTGTAAAGTAAACGTCGTGCATATTTTCCTTCTTTGATATGACGGAGTCACTGCTTCTTTAGGGAAGCTTTCTTTCTTAATCTTAGACTTTTTTTGCTTGAGTACTATTACAAGACACGATTCTATTCCATCTTCTTGCAGATAACTGCCCAATTATACTGGCCGGGGACCTAGATTCAAGACACAGTGAGTGCGGATGTCGAAGATCGAATCAAAACGGGGAGATCCTTCACAGTTGTACGTGAAGTAACCCCCTCAACCTTGCACGTAAGTGAAAATACCTATCGATCTAGCTGCAAAAAGGTGACATTTTAGACATTATTCTGTCTACGATAGATGGGACTTGAATTAAAACATGAAATATCATCGTATCATGTTCCAGTGTTAGTTGCTTTAGGAACTACAAAACCTAAAAACAATGAAAATGAAACCTCTATTACTTGGAGATTATTTTACAGTTTACTTCTTCAACCCCACCTCCACACACATACATAAAAGACTTAAAAATCAGGAAGGATATATACTTTGTTATTGAAGGCTTGAACAACAGTATCAAATTCGATGTACAAAGGCGCTTCAAGAAAAATCATAAATACAGGTAAGCCTCCTACAACGCGGTACTTTTACAATGCGTTTTCGCTCCAATGCGTCAGGGAAAACGCGGTACTTTTACGACATGGTTTAAAAAAATAACAACTCTAAATGCTTCCCGAAAAGCTTAATTACTGGAAATGGTCAATTAGAAAAATATTGTTGCGCCACTTCAGAGTGACTATAATTACGTAGTAAGACTTGCATATGAAACATGAGGCGATAGATTCACTGAACTGACAGTTGATGATATTCTAGTTACAGAAAATGAAATAAACGAAGCAGATTTGCTGACAGTTATATTCGAAACATTACCGATTGAAGATAATACTGAAGATCTTTTCAAAAAAAGAGACCAATAGCTTCACTCTGAAAAGTATATCCTTTGCCCAGAGTGAGCGGAAATATTTAAAAGAAATCTTCAAAATTGCTTTTCTGTCTATCAAGAAATTTATAAAGATTTGCAAAGCAAGAGCAAACAATCTTTAATGACAGGTTTTTAAAACCTAGATATACCCGAAGGGCAGTGGAACTTATCGATGGAACAAGGTCAGATTTTGAAATAAAGCCAGTCAAACGTTCTTGAATAATTATAATAAGTGACGATGAGAAATAAATCTGTGAGCAGAACGTTATGTTTCTTTTTGATTTTCACTTGAATTCATAAAATTTTTAGTTTTTACATTATGTTGAATTTGTTTAAATTTTTATGAAATGTTTTCAGGTACATAAATTAAAAAAATGAAAATGTTACGCCATAAAAGGTAGAACCGGAGCCCAGTTTTTGTATCAAGTAGGAGCCTCCTATAGCGCGATTTCCTGCAACGAGCTAATTTCAAGGAACGTATTTGCCGTGTTTTAGGAAGCCTACCTGTAATAAAACTGAAAGGCCTTCCGATGAATATTCATGAACTTATGAAAGAAAGAAACAAAAAAGAGAGAGGGAGTACTTAAAAGGGAATCCACAGCTGAAAAGAGAAATAAATAAAACGAAGAAAGAAATTAAAAGAATATAACGGAATTTAGAACAAAGAGATGGGAAAGTAAAATTATCACTTTAGGTGTTAAGGTCCTTCAGGGTCTAGATTACTGAGAGCAATAGGCAATATAATTGCAATAAACCAATTTATATTGATAACAATAAAATAGCATTTTCAAATGGGGAAAAAGCTAAAGTAGTAGCAGATAATCCTGAGAATCAATTCACTCACATTGTACACCTTAGGGAAATAAATTTCATTTACTAGGTGCGTTGCTATGTGAGAAATTGGTTTAATGCTTCTACGGCTAGAAAAATTCCGCAGCTCGCCTCCCCATATGAAATTTTGAATGTTATAAAGATTTATACTAAAAATTGCCTAGTCATTATAACATTAAGAATACGACACTCAAAAATCTTCAACCAACTGAAAGCCAAATTAGCATCATAAACGACTTTCTGAGAAATTTCTGTTTCCCTGATAAATAGAAATGTGCAAAGATTCTTCTTCTTCCCAAGCCAGGAAAAGATACGAGAACGACGGACGAATACATGTCAATTACCCCGTTTTTTTTGGTTTGGGAAATGTTTCGGATAGGATAATTATTCACCGACTACAGTCTTACCTTATTTTAATTCCGATGGAGCATTCGACTTTCAAAGAAAATTTCGACTGTAAGACTTACAGAATTCGCTGGTGCAGACATGAATAACAAAAAGAGTGCTGCCTTACTCATGCTAGATTGGCGAAAGTTTTCGAAGCATCTAGCTCGAGGGGCTAATTAAAAAAGTAATTAAATTGAACCTAGATAGAGAAACTATTGTTCTGATTATGTCCTTCATATCAAATAGAAGATTCTTCGTTGTACAGAGTAATGCATGCTCTAGCACAAGGATAATTACCGCAGACATCTCCCAGAAGTCCCTTTAGGGTCTGAATATATATATTTTTCAGCAGAACTACTTAGATTAGAACTATTTTCTGAGATATTATGCTGATGTTAAGCCGTTAGCCGTGAAATCAGCTATCATAAACCATGCCATTAAAAGGTTATAACTGAAAATGGTCAGCACTGAAGAATGGTGCAAGACTTGGAGGATTTCAATAAGTGCACAGTAATCGCAACTTTTACTAATTCGAAGACAAAATGCACATACCCCAGTAAGAAGACAACTAATGCTATCTAGCGAAAGGGCACTGCAAGTAAACAAAGCCCAGTATCTGGAAGTCACCTTTTAATAATAAATTGACTTAGAAAGACTATATCAATAATATAAAAAACAAAGTTTTTTTAAAGTTATGAATTGTTTATATTCTATTATCAGCAAATGCTTAAAAAGGGAACTAAAGAAAGAGAGTCTGATTTATTTGGCAGTAGATAAATGCCAATAGGCAGTAGGTAATTTTATTGTCCATGCCTCCCTACTTGGACTAGTGAAACTAGATATGATCTCAATAAACTTCAAATAATGCAAAATCAGTTTCTTAGAACAATTAAAAACGAACATTCTTATGTAAGGAAACAGGGATTGTATGAGGACTCGAAATTGGAGACCACAGAAAAATGCTGAGTGAAGCAAAGAAAATGCTTTAGAAAAAAAGTTTTGACCATTTAATAGCATTTAATTATTTTACTACAAGGTCTTAGAAAATGACAACGGAAGTAAACCTTTTGCCGAGCGTTTAAAAAACAGTCAAAAATCACCCGAATAAGTCTGTTTTTCAACTGAAGTATTGTAAATAATTATCGAAACTCTTAACTTTAATTATTCTTAGTTTTGTTTTTGTGTATGTGTACTTTAATTTTTTCACTGAGGGTCATTTTTCAACTTTGTTTAGTATTATTTCTATTAGTGGGTGGTAGGGGTGTTGTCAGAAGAACCGTGTTTAGCTGGAACGCAGATAGCTATCTCAGGCATAGTTTCTGAATAGAGTTGCTTAGGATCCAAAGGATATTTCCCAAAATGGTCAGGACCTTATATTATTTGGTCACAGTTATTGCAGGGTGGTAAGATCTGGTGTCTTTACTGTCTCCCTTCATACCGCGAAAGTGCTGGGTTCTGAGTCAAGTTACAGTTTTTCTGATATTTCGATTGGCATCCATTTCACAAATCTGGTAGTCTTTTTTAGGGTATTTCCTCTAAATCTATACCTTGAGATGGCATTTGCATCGCCAAAAGTAATTTGATTCTTATTATTGCGCTTGAGAGAGTCCGACACCCCGAGAGAGCGCACCCCCTGGGTCGCGGATGGCAGATCGCCTCCATGGATTGCTTTGGGTGGTAGAGAGAAGGCAATAAAATACCTTCTGAGAACAAACAGAAGGGCAATAAAATATCGGGTTTTAACGAAAGTTTTCCGCTACCGCAAATATCGTCTGCGCAATTCGTGTTGGCGTGTTTAATCAGATTTTGTCAAACGATTTTTGGAATTTGAAAGAAAGAGACTTGCTTTAGAACACTTGTAAAGATTTTAAGTTTTCCTAACGTTTATTTTATTTTAAACCTTTACTATCTTCCCTTATTTTCCATTTCCGGTCACAATAAGTGTGAATAGATTTAGTGTATGCAAATGAGGTTGCAAAGTGTAAAAGTATTTAAGACATGGCTTTTAGCCAAGAGAGTAGTGAAAGACAGAATTTCTCGCGGCCTTTACGACGAGTGTGATTTTGGTTGTCTCGCTTTAAGGCCAGAACTTAGTTCTCGCTGATATTTGAAGACGTACTGTAGTCTTTGCATTCTGCTCACTACATACGTAGTATTAAAGGGCCCGTCTTCGCCTTACTAGTCTCTGTAAAGCATCTTAGTTCTTATTTGGTTAAGTTAGTTTACGTTCTAGACCAAAAGTATTGGTCTTTGTATCCCGAAGTGCGGGAGCACCTGTAAGCTGTGAGAATAAAGAGAAATGTAACCCTCATTATCTTTGTTTTATTTTCTACACGCTTTGAGTAAGCTCCCTGTTCTGACTCAGGGCTCCAGTTATGTTTGCAAAATCAACCAGAAGGAACAGCAGTCCTGACACACTGTGTTGTGAAATTTGCAAAAAAATATCGTTAACATTAAGTACAAGGTGTCTGAAATGGAACTATCACGCTACCAGATTAGAACCAACATTTACTTTCAGTTCTGTGTCAAAAGGTCTACTACAGAATGTCACCAAATCATGTATACAGCTTTAGGTACTAATATTATATCATTTGACATTATAAAGGTACCGAACGTTCAATAACAAGGACATTCAAGAAGTAGACAGCTTTGGCCGGCCACTTATGTTGATGACGCCCGCCGGAGAAAACTTGTAAAAGATAAGAATGCAACCACTCAAAAGCTCGCTAAGGAGTTAGGCGTTAGTGTCATGTCCGTTAGTCGCGCTATGCATCG
Organism: Stegodyphus mimosarum; assembly: GCA_000611955.2. Lineage (NCBI taxonomy): Eukaryota > Metazoa > Arthropoda > Arachnida > Araneae > Eresidae > Stegodyphus > Stegodyphus mimosarum. The sequence continues at coordinate 762,306 of KK118074.1, read as the reverse complement.
CGTAAACTTGACATACCAGTTCAGTCGATGGATGCCACATGAGCTGATTCAAGCAGATAAGGACAGACGTGTTCGGACCTGCACTAATATATTCGAATAGCAGTGCAAGGACAAGATGAAAAGTGGATTTTCTTCAACCACACAAACCGAAAAGGGGGTTGGTCTGCTCCAGGTGAGCCCGTCAGCAGCGTCGCATAGAGCAGTTTGACTAACAAAAAGATCATGCTTTGTATCTGTTGGGATTGCTATTATCCACAAAACATATCTAGAAAAGGTAAAAGCCTCGACAGTAAGGTGTGCAGTAAGGTACTAGTCCGTGTTGACGCTGTTAAGAAGGAAAAACCTCGAATTGAGCTCCGGCGCAAAAAGGTAATGTTCCATCAAGAAAATGCAAGACCACAAGTGTTTGCATTCACCGGCTGGACTCTGTATGGATGCTAATGGAATCTTTTGCCACACCCACCATATATCTGCGACATCGCTCCTTTGGATTTTTACCTTTTTTCAGACCTGCAGCTGCATTTTGCTGGTGGTATCTTCCATTCTGCACAAGACGTACCAAATGAGGTTGATATGTTTTTGGACTCGCGGCCACCAAGTTTTGGGTCCGAAGGCTTTGAAAAATCACGAAACATTTGGTAGAAAGTCATAGATTTCGATGGGGATTACCACCTGCACTAAAGGTACTGCTTTCATGTTTTTTTTTAACTTTCTTAAGAACGTTTTTGGTGGAAAACTTTCAGTACAACCAGATACCTTCCGTAGATCAACAAGCAGAAGTCCATCCTCGTTCAGGCACAAGGGCCTGTCCCCAGCCACCACCCCAAGCTCTTATTGGACACGACTTGTGACGTCATATAGTGACGAAATGAGTTCCCCGCGGCATTTTTGCGCGCCGAAAGCTTGAGCCCCAGCTCCACAAATTCACACTTATACATAACCAAGACCAAAGCAGTATAAGTTCACTTAACGTAAACGACACAGATAATGAAATCTCTTCAACCTGACGTCATAAACGGCAACCAATAAGAACAGGAGTGGTGGCTGGGCCAGGCGCTTGTGTTCAGGCTGAGCAGCCATATCTTCCATACGATATCCATTATTTCTATTTATTATTTCGTACTTATATTTTCAATCGTAGAATTCACTAAGCACGCATTTGGAAAGCATCTATAAGACCTCTTTGTTAAGCTACGCAGGTGTGGTTCCAAATTGATGATAAGACTTCCTACTGAAATGCTTGCAGCTGCCAATGACTCCTCTGTTTGTCTCCGAGCTCACTCTTACCTGCTGCTTGAGTGATTGTGCTCTCATTCCTAGTAATTTTTCCGCTCCAGATTCCCGAAAATATGGTCCCTTTTTGTTCTTTTACTTTGGACATTCCATCAGGAAAGTATCTTGAGGCTTTCTGTGTGTTGCTACCCCACCCGGGGATTACCTTAGGTATCAGAAATAGCATAATAAATTTCATGTTAATACTAGCAAAAACCAAAATATCGAAGTACCTGTGAAGTGATGCTAAAGACGTAGTAAACGTCTTATGGTAACGTTGCTTTCGGATTTCTGGTTTCGATTTGTGGAATCGTAATACATTCTGTAGAAGAAATGAGATTACTGTGGTTAAGACTGTTCATTAATATTTGAGTTGTTTTATATGTTTGGATTGATCTTTCGAATAAAGACATATGTAACCAAGGTCCGTAGAAGAACTGTCCGTAGAAATTCTTCTACGGATTTCTTCTTGATATCTAACAATCAAATTCTTGTTGATACGTAATAACAGAAATGAGGAGCCTCTCAATTTCAACCCCAATCCTCTTGGGTTGTCATAGGAGTTGGCGAAAGCTTGGCGATTTTGTTTTGTTGCAAAATTTGAATTTTCATCCATTCCCACTTTAGTTTCTTATATAAAGCATTGTTTTCGTGTACGCAAAATTTTTTAATCTGTTTCTGTCATTCTGTACTATGGATTCTGTTGGAAAAGAAATTTGCTCATTTTATGGGAAATTTTTCATTTTTGTCTAATTCATTTAGTTATTTGCGAAATGTGCATGATGGGCATCCTGAAGTTGGGACGCAGCTAAATTTGCCCAACAATGCGACAAAAATGTACAGACTTTGTCAACACTGAAGAAATGGAAATATGCACGATATTGTGCTTGGATATGATGAATGTACATTTTATGACTTTGAAGGTAAGATAATTAAGATCTGTAGTAGTTTATAACTTTTTTTTCGTAAACTTGTTACAACACTACATTTAGAGAACGAATAAGATTCAAATGACAAAATTATTTACTTATTTAAAAGTGTATTGATACTGTTTATCCTATATGTAACAAATTTTATGTAAAATTTTCCTTTTCTTTCCATGCGAATTCCATTAGAACCGAGAGTTTTACCATTGATAGCCACTGTTTTGCATGCAAGTGTTTTTTCTAAGAAAATATTTTCATCCCACTTTAATTGATTTTGCCATTTGCTAAATGCACATGATGTACATCTTGAAGAGGCAACATTTGCTTGTCTTGAGGAAAAAATTTGTAGAATATAATTTTATAAACCTGCCATGAGTAGATTTAGAATGTGTAGTTTAATGTTTAATAATAAATTTGTATACTGATTTTAGTGTGCAGGGATTGTGCTTATCTTAACTTCCATTGCATCTTTAGTGGTTACATATTATCAAACATACCTGATTATCTAATGAGATCTAGTTGTTAGGTAATTGGGTTACTTCTTGTATTAAGTAATAAAATATAAATTCACAAGGATTATTATATGCACAAGTTTGTAGATTTCTGTAAGTGTGTCTTGGTTTAACAGTTTTTTTTTTTGAATTGCTACATCCAATTTTTTATAAGTCCTGAGAAAAAGTAACAGCTGTTTTGAAATATTTCTGTAAAGAAAAATCGTAATTTGTAATATTTATATCTATGTAATGTGGTTTTATTTCAGGTTTTACAGCATGGGGAGAAAAATATGAAGTCCAGCTACTAGATATGAAGCAACTTAGGGAGATAGCTGTTGTGTGCTTTCCCATATTATTACTAACTTATATTTCATGCAGCTTATAAACAAGGTGATGTGACTTTATAAATGTTAATGTTCATTTTCTGTGCATTTTGCTTAGAACTACGAAATTCAAGAATGTTAGAAATGCTGACTGATTTGATTTTTAAAATTTAACCTGTTACCAGGTCCCAATGGCCCTTGTTTCCAAGATTGACTGTTTTTGAATAGCTCTCAGGAAATAAGTGCTTTTAGGACATTTACAGAGCATTATTTATGAAAATTAGAAAACATTGACAAGCTTATTGTTCAATTTAAGATTCAGATTTGTCTAAAGTTTTTTCGGAAGTTTTATTAAATTTTGTTGCATTTATGTAATTAGTTTATAATTTTGATCTTGCTGTTATCTTTAACTTAGCTCATTGATCCTTGCACATGCATTTTAGATATTATTATTCGTGACCATTTCTCATGGAGGTTGAAGTTATCTAAGCTGTGCTACAGTTATTGCTGTGTTGAAATAGCTTTTATACTTTATGTGTCATAAGTTGCTGGTCTTAAAAGTACTGCTAACACTTTTCTTGTCTTTATTGTATGGAGATGTACTGTCGCCAGAATTAGAGATATCTTTTCTACCCTGAATGTTTCTAGATGCCTCTTTCCTGAATGTTTCTTTGAACTAGAAATGCATTTAAGGGACTTAATCTCTTTGGAAACCTCCCATATAGTGAAAGAAACTTCATTAAAGAGCATGAAAGTTTACAAATTTGGAACAATTTCCATATAGTTTATGCATTAGTCTGATTAATTATGTATTTTTATGAAGAAAAGATTGTTATCTTTCCAGATAAGAAGTATTTCTTTATCAACACTGAATCTGGGCGTGCTGATGATAAAATTCCTACCAATTCCAAAAATTTGGAAAAACTTAAGAACAGTTAGTGATCAGTGAAGTTCAAGATCGTCCTGTTTTTCTGAATAATAATTTTATTTGTCTAAATGAAATGGAATCTGATGATGTTGATGAACTAGAAAGTGGCATATCACCTGGAAAATCATTAAAAACCTTTTAAGCCTGATGCAAGATAGATGGCTTAAGACCTTCTCTCTAAGAATTATATTAAAGCCTTTTTAAGACCTCTGTGTGATAAAGTGCCTGTGTATGTAAAGAAGAAATGTAATTTGGCATCTTTAGGAATTCTCAGAAGAAAGTAACCATAAATTTTATACTGGCATATACAAGAAACAGTTTTCATTGAAAAGTAAGTTCATAGAGGAATTTTCTCACAAATGAGATATGGCAATATATGGGCATCCTATGGGTATCATGGTTTCCTGAGCAAACTGAATCATCATAAAACAGCATGGAATATTGTTATATTAATGCAACTGCTTCTTATAGCAGTGCTGCATGTTGTCAGTACTAAGTTTATCTGCTCTTAGTTCTGATATTCGACAGAATTGCTTTGTTCATTGCATTGGAGTATTTTCAAGCATACACACAACAATAACCAACTTACACCTGTGTCTACCATGCACTGTGTTTGAGTCCATGCAGATTTGCATGCTCCATATTTAATTGAACATTATCCACCAAGTGTAAAAATGTAAATATTGGCCATAGAGATTTTCCCCTCATGAAATGCTTCTTTTTATTGTTATTTATGAGCAGAAGTACCAGTGAGCTGCTAAGATAGCCAAGTCATTATTTTTCATCAAACTACCTCGATTTTGTATATATACATTTTGTATGTGGTTGGTGTACTGTTAGAATCAGGTTCAAATTCCAAAGAAGGCATGGATGTTATTTATCCAACAGTACATGCATACTGTCATTGTGACATAGCGGCAGTTGAAATTTATTTTGCCAAAAATCTGACTGAGGTGATGATGGTAAGAAAAGAGCAGTACAAGATACAGTAGAATTCCAGAAATCTGCAATGCTTGGGACCAGAGGTTGTGCAGATTTTAGAATTTTGTGGATTTCAGGACAGAAAAAGTAAATCATAATATTAAGACTAAAAGTGCAAAATAAATAAGACATATTAGATACATTATTACATTTCTTTATTATATGCATATATATATTATTATTCATTTATATTAGTGATTACAGGGAATATTTTAAAGCATTAAGGACATATACAATAAAGACATATAAAAATAAGGGATATTAATGAAGCATAAAATATTTCTTTTTTTTTTTTTTACATGTTTCAAACTTTTTTCTGATAGAAGTTTGTTTTAAAACTTTAGGGTGCTCTAGAGTAAGTTTTTTTTTGTGAATTCTATAGAGTCATCATCTCTTGCTCTGTGATACAGCTCTGTTGTTCCAAATATTTTAGGTACTTTTCACCATGTTCCAAACCCTTTTTAAAAGATATTTTCTCATGCCTATCAAATTCACTGTGCCGATGTTGGAATCGTTTTCTTGCTGTGGCGAGTTCAAAACAGAGCCAATGATTTCATTATCGGTCATGTGATATGCCAGTATTGTCTCATCTGAATGCATCATTCATATTAAAAACCTCTTCTGGGCTAAGAATTTTTCTGCCACTAACACAGAATCATTATTATTCGGTAATTATGACATTATTATTGGATAAATATTTTTCTTTCAGTATTTCATTCTCCATGTTGCAGTTTCTGGAACCTGTAAATTGAATGTTTATATTTTGAGAGGCAATGCGGTTTTCAGGATTTGGCAGATTTCAGGTCGGCGGATTTTCGGTATTTGACTGTATTTAGACAGTGGGTATTCTGATTCAAATGAGCAAAGTTATTTTCTCACAACAGGTATCCAAAGCATTTGCCTATGGCAGATGCATTATCGCCTCACCCATATTATTGATTAAGTTGTTCTAGTAGCCATATACTTGGATAAAGAACAATATACAGGATTGTTCCTGGAAAGTACCCCCCATGCAGGTAGCAAAATTTATGGGTGCCAAATTCGGTCAGTATCGTGTAAAGTTACTTGTACAAGGGCAAATTCATTGTCTGATGATTTTTTGTCCAAAAGATGATGAAAACTGGCCTTATTTATCCATAGGTGATCCATAGGTCCATCTTAATCATAGGTGAAATTTGGAACTTCTGCCTTTAGAGCTTGCTTTAAGACAAAGTTAAAAGGCCATTTTAAAAGGCAGTAAAATTTAGAAAGGTTTCACTTAAAAAGATGAGAAATAGGAATACACTTCCACTCTCCTTTCTGTTGGGATTGCAAAGATAACTATTGGAGTGCAAAGAAATTTTTCTAAACTAATATTTCAGTACATTTCACTGTTGAAGGAACATGAAAGGGAATTTATGAAGACCTTAGTTGTGAGTAGTACTTAGTAGATGCAAATGTCATTGAACAAGTTGCAAGAAAGGCCATCAGACAATGAATCCAGCAAACTGCCCCCAAAGGCTACAGAGTGTGGGGCTGATATTTTGGTTGGAGCCATCTGTTTTAAGACACTGCGACTCTGGCGTCTTTGGTTGCCATAAAAAAGTGAGTAATCTTGCATTCATGGGAAATTGTTTTTGTTTTAAAAATTGATTTCGTCCAACAGTAAATAAAGTATTTCAAGTAAATTAGAAATTAATATTTTGGAAAATATATTAAATAATTTTCTAACTAAATTATATTAATAAAAGTGGGAGGGAAAAAACTGCATTATTCTGAAACTCGTGTGTTGTCATGGTGGGAGTGCTGATACCACATCATAACCACTGGATAGTTTTTTTTTAAATTTTATTTTTGCATTAATGTTTTTTTTTTCCTATTTAGGAATGCGTGATGGCACAAGAAAAATGTTATTCAGAGCTCAGCATAAAAAACATGAAATGGAAAAAGATGCAGAAAAGAGAAAACTAAGTTCTCTTTAACAAAATCTTTAAAACTGAATTGTTCTACTCCGAATCCATCTCTATCAAATATCAACCTTATTACAAAGACATTGGTTGTTGAAAATGAAGCTATCCACTACTGGTATGCATATTTCACCTAATTAATTAAAAAAATATTTAATTAAATAACCACTTAATTAATCACTAAAGTTATATGGGGTACACAAAAAATACCTGATTGCAGGCACTCGATCCCCCAAGAATGGTCCTGACAACAAAAATATTCCAAGTGGCCTAGATGTACCTCATGATCTTTAAATCAGGAAACTGATATTAGTGTATGGACACATTGGTTCTTTTGAAGATATTCCAACTGAGCGTGAAATGAATGATAATCTCATTATAATATTACTTTTGCTTGTATTGTACACAGATGTCTACAAAGATTTAGAAGCATTTTGCAAACTTTGCCCTTTTGTTTGAATTACTTTTTATAATACCCCTATTCTTTTTATGTACATGATTGCATTTATAAATGTATGTGTATATATATATATATATATAGATGTATATATATAATGTATATATATATATATATAAATATGCCATTGCATTTCAAGCAACTTTTATCACGCATTAACATTTACAAATATGAACATTGCATGACAAGATCTTTATTTTTCAAGCAGCTGCCAAAGTATCTAGTTCTAAGAGTATTATTATTTGACATGATATAAGACATTTATATTTAAAATTATGACTGTAATTGAGCAATTCTAAATTAATAATTGAACAAATGAAAAATAGTAAATGTAATACTCATATTTATATCATTATCTTAGTTTTAATAAAATATCTTTATTACACATTTATAATACATTTAATTGATCATTTTTATAAACATTTACAACATTTTTGCAATTAATATATACTGTTTATGATATCATGTGTACAACAATGGGATTCAGCCAGTTTGCAATGGCACAGTAATGTAACAAAATGACTCGAAATTGAAATGCGGTATTTATTCGGGAAAGTAATAATTACTTAGCAGGTAATTTTAGTCCCTTACTTAGTAAATTATTTCTTAAAATATTTGTATCTAATCACAGCATATGCATAATTTAAAATGCATAATTAAATTTTTTGTATCCCATCACTGAATATGCATTATATAAATTATTCTATTATTGCACTTTGTATGTAGTATAGATAATCATTTCTAAATAAGGAAAACAATTACTTCAATGTGTATTTGTGTATTTACCGAGGCAGTATGCTAAAATAAAGATATTGTTTTGAATGGAAATGCTAATAACATTGCATCATGCTTTGTATATCTGAGTTCATTTACCGGGAATTTATGTAGGAATTAATGAGTGACAATGTTTTTTTTGTTTGTTTTCTATTAGCATGTTTTAAGGTGAAACCAGAAAAATTCGTTGGGGTGATAATACAATTTATCAGGCAGTGTATATTATATAAGTATCCTCCCAGTCTTGTAATTTTCAGAAGTTAAGTAAGTATTTGTTGAACAAGGAGGTCTTAGTATTTGTTTCAAATGTTGTGAATTGAATTCAATAGACAGCAAAATCAGGAAAGGAAGAGATTTGAAGATATCTGCTGAAAAATGTGATCTAGAGAAGTACCAGCAGAAGGTATTAATTAAAAATTTTAGAAATTTTGGTGTCTCCTAGCTGGTACTGAATTTCTTGAAATAGAGATTCCTAAGAAATTAGAAATTGAGTTTCTTGCCCTGAAATTCTTATTCTAGCAATGTGTAATCTCAGATTATTTTATTAAATAGAATGTAAAATTATATTTGTCAAGCTATGATTGTTTTGTGACATTGTACACATGGTAATCTGAGCTAGTTTCTTTTTCAAATTTACTACTGAAACATATTTAGGATTAAAATTATGTATAATTTCTGAAAAACAGCCTGAATTATGACAGATTTCTAAGGTGACATTTATTAAGTTGGATAATAAGACAGTTTAAAAATTAATTAAGTTTCTGAATATTTTTAATTCAGCTATAAATGTTTTAGTGTGCATTTAGGATTAGTCAGTTTAGAAGCATAACATTTTGTAAGAGTTATTAAATGTGACTACACATGATGATGATAAACAACATAAGATTTCATGCATTCTGAAGATTTTGATAATGTAAACTGAATAAAGTGTATCAACTACATTTTTGTGCGATATGCTGACAAAACTTTTAAACTGGAGAGAAGATAGTTTTGTAGAAAAAATCCTTGTGAGTAATAAAACAGACATTACTTTTCTTTTTTATTGACAATTATGTAAACAGTAAAGTCATTGTTTATTCAATAATTGCAATAGTTTACAAGTTGAAGTAATTCTTCAATAACCACCCTTACAATTCATTAGGTGAAAACTGCTGTTTATACTTTGCAAGTTTTTTGCATAAATCCGGAAATCAACTGTGCATGCTTTTGAAATATTTGATTTTAACATACAGTGTCTCACAAAAGTGATGGGACACTTGTGCTTTACAAAAGGAAACCGTAATAAAATAAATTAAAAAAACATGTAAAAATTTTTTGTGGGTGTGTTTCATACTTAAAAAATTCAGTAACAATTATTAGATAACATTCATTTTCTAAAAAATATTAAAATATTAATTTAATAAAAATACAATTGTTTAGAATGGAGCAAAAAATGGCTCACATAAGTGATGGGACACCATTAGACTATGCAACAAAAATCATCTAAAAATATTTTTTGGGGTTTTTATTTTTACTCAAAAGCAATTAGCAATAATTTATAAAATCGTCTGCATTATTTCTTTCCAGTTTGTTTTGGAATTTTTGTGTTTTTTAGCTCTGTGCAGCCATGAATGCTAAAGGAAAAGAAACTTTGCCTGAAATTCGAAAATTAGTTATTAATTTGCATATTGAATGTGGAAAATCTATTAGAGAAACTGCTGAAACAGTTAACTTGAGTCATTCAACAGTTTTCAATATCATTAAACGATATAAAAAGAATCATATGATTCAGGATAAAAGAAGACCTGGCCGACCATCAAAGCTATCCAATGGAATAAAGCAAATTATCGTTAGAAATATTAAAAAAATCCAAGAATGAGTGCTCCTAAAGTTGCTGCTGATTTACAAGCATTATATAGAGTAATTTTTAATCATGAGACTATTAGAAGAGTAATTCAATCTACTGGATATCACGGTAGAGCAGCCAGGAAAAAATTCTTCGTAAGTGAAAAGAATAGAAAACGCAGACTGGCTTTCTCAAAATCCAACATAAATAAGAATTTTTAATACTGGAATGAAGTTATATTTGCTGATGAGAGTAAATTTAATATATTTGGTTCTGAAGGTAGAATCTTGGTGTGGAGAAAACTCAGGGAAAAATTTCGCAAACAGAACTTGGTGCCAGCAGTAAAACATGGTGGAGGAGGAGTTATGGTATGGGGGTGTATGTCGTCCGCTGGAGTTGGTAATCTTGTTTTTATTGACGGTATAATGGATCAGTACAAGTATATTGGCATATTAAATCAAAATTTGAAATCTTCAGCACGAAAATTGAACCTTCATAACGATTTAAAATTCTACCAGGACAATGACCCGAAGCACACTGCTTTGAACGTTAGACTCTGGCTCCTGTATAACTGTCCTGAAATAATAAAAACATCACCACAATCTCCAGACTTAAATCCCATAGAGAATATTTGGCAAGAATTGGAATCAAGAATTCGTTAACACACCATTTCTTCAAAACAACAATTAAAATCGGTGTTTCAAGAAGAATGGAGTAAAATCACTCCAGAAATCACAAAAAATCTATTCGAATCCATCCCAAGAAGATTAAATCATGTTTTAAAAGTAAAAGGAAATATAATAAAATATTAAAACCTTTTAAAAAGTAAAATTTTTGGATAAATATTTGGTGGAAAAGTAAGTGTCCCATCACTTATGTGAGCCATTTTTTGCTCTGTTCTAAACAATTGTATTTTTAATTAATTAATATAATATTTTGATCTAAATTTAAGTATGAAACACACCCACAAAACATTTTTACATGTTTTTTTAATTTATTTTAACACAGTTTCCTTTTGTAAAGCACAAGTGTCCCATCACTTTTGTGAGACACTGTATATCAGAAGAATATGTATTGGTTAATATATTCCAAAACAGGATTTCTGAAATAAGTCATTGAAAATTTGTATTGACTTTTATTGAATGCACCTTTATAAAATGCACTCTTTTGTAAGCATCCATGCATTTTTTTGCATCAGTGTTAACTGGAATTTTTTCACCATCGATTTAACATTTGTTTTGCTTAAAATAATGATTGTAATGTTTAAAAATTCTTATGAATGTAGTTTAAAAAATAATGATTTGGATAAGAATAAAAAATTAAAACTTTCTATAATGCTTTCAAAGATAATGTAAAGCTTAAAAAGAAAATTTTTAATTTTTTTTTTAAAAAAGCGTAATTTACGAAAATTGTATTCGAAATACCAGTAAATTCGAAAATAATGAGCTCAATAATTTTGTGTGTCTTTTTTTTTTCAGCTTTAAAACAACAGCTTATCTGGAAAAATGTTTTATGCGAATTTGTTTTGTTCCAATAATTTTGAATAGAGGACTTCCTACTTTAATACTTTACTACATGTATTTCTTACTCTTCTTCTTCAAACCTTTATTTTGCTATTTTTCCCTTCTAAATGCAACTTTTGTATGTCTTTGACATAAAAATTTTGGAAATTAATGTCGCTTGAATGCAAATTTTTCGTCTTTGCTTGCCTAAAATTATTTTTTTTAAAGTTATTTTATTATATTTTTTAAGCTGCATTTATTTCAGTTTAGTTTAAAATTATCTTACACTCAATTACTATGCTAATACTCAGCTAATATTTGGCAGTATGTGATTTATTTGCTTTTAGTTGCTAAGTTATAATAGGCCAAATATGGTAACCGATGAGTTCATTCCCAAGTAAGCCAATGGCGTTGCAGAAGTAGAGGATTACGATTTAAACGGAGACGGACATGAAGCAGTGTAACTTTGGCGAATTGAATTTGGCAACAACCGCAACTATAATGTTGTGATTTTTTTGCGTTTGATGTTCTGAATCCAGGTGTTTTCTTAATAACATTGCATTCGGTGTAATGTAAATTCTTGTGTAGTTTTCTGGTGGATTTAATGTAATATTTTGTGCAAGATTTCAGTGTCTAAGGTTTAAAGCTTGTACGTATATTTTATATATGTTTCTTAATTTGGTATAAGAACGGAAGATGCTGTTCAGATCAAATTTGTGAAATATGCTCATTTTGTGCCTTAAAATTTATCAATTTATTTAGTGCCAAACTATAATAAGTGGTCATTCTTACATTTCAAATTTAAACGTACTTTGTAAAAATTTCGTTAGCGCATTAAACATCTTTTTTTTTTAAAGGTGGAAGAAACATTCATTGTCATTCTGTTAAAAAATACTGGAAGAGAATGTCAGAATGATAGGTGTGAAATTCATATTTAAAATATTGTGCTTGGTAAATGGTTTATGAATGGGTGATCTGTCCAGACATTCTACGAAAGAAGTAAAAGATATTACAAGGGTGACTATATAATGCTTAATTTTTCATTAATATAAGGAATGATTTTGAGTTATTTGAAAGTATGTTACAGTCAGATCTGCTTCTTTTCCTATATATACACGTGTGTGTATGTATACATATTTACCGACTGAAAGATGCAAACTTATTTGGCGAGCTGAGTCTATGAAATGATAGTTTCAACATCTATTGAGTTATATTTTAACTGAATTAGTCATGCTGCTTTCCATGTGCTTTTGCTAACATGTGTTTTGAACGAAATATGTGTTCAGATTTTTATTTTAACTGTGGGTTAGCATGTTTATATTTCAATAGAAAAATTTTATTTTAAAAAAAAGATTTTTCATTTAGTAGGTAGGTATTTAAAAGTTGGAAACTTTTGATTTATATTGACACTCATGCCAAATAGTGCAGTTAGATATGAATTTCTGGACGTAAATTTTCGAATGTAATTTCATTTGTAGAGTTTGATTTGCTTTGGCCTTGCTGATTCACTCAGATAATAAAGGAAAAAGTGCTGTAGTGGAAATCATGGCCCCTAATGACGTTGAAACTAAGATTTGTTACATTTTTCTAGTTAATAAATTTTGCTGACCTCTTAATTTAGTTCAATTAGTACCGAGTTTGGGATTTATGTTAATCTCATGTTTAGTTATCTGATTCCTAAATGTCATCTAATGCTTGTCAGACATGAAGCCTTATTTATGGAATTGAAAAGGTCAGAACCCAGTTAAAAGACAAGTGGGAATGGTGAACAAAGTGAATCACTAAATGATAAATTATAAGTTGATAATGCAAGTGAATGATTTTATATTAAAACTAAGTGAACTTTAAAAGAGTAGAATATTTGAAAATAAATAACTTTACAACTAAGAATAAAAGAATAACTAATTTTTACTAGTGATGTTTCAGTAAAGTTTTAAAATTCTGTGTAATTATTATTATTATTTGATTGTCGAGTATATAAGTAGCTGCCGAAGCATTGAAACATTCTTTGCCTATAAAGAAAAGGTTTTAGCTTGGAATGTTACCAAAAAAGAGTATGTACAATGGTATAGAGACTGTTTTTTACTTAGTGGCCCATAAATCTTTCCAAAAAGTGTTTTTGAGAATTAAGTATCAGTGAATTTCGGTAATGGATTTTGTAATATGAAATTAGTGGTCTGTATGTTTAAGTAGGTATTTAATTCTCCAAGAAGTTTTTTTTTTTTAAAGTTTGTATAAATTGGTACTGTGTACAGTAGTTCATATCATCATTTGGATTTTATTATTGAAGTATCAAAGTCCTGCCTATTTATATACAGAAATATGAAAAATACATCACTTATTATGGTCAACAATTCAGTTAGTAATATAAGCATTATAGAACAATTTTTTAACTGACATAAAGTTGCCAGCTATTTTTCACTGAAATTTCCATAGGAGGAATGATGATCTGCAGTCAGACTGGCTAGAATGTTTACAGAAGTGGAAAGCCTGCTGGAGATAGGCTGTGTGCGTATCAGGATTGCCACATAAATACTTTTTGGCAACATTGTGGGTTGTCAAATTATTTTTTGGTGACCTGGTGCATCCCTCCTCAAATACTTTTTTGTACCTTTTTGGTGAGGGTGCAGATAATCAGAATATACCTTCTTTTGTGGTTAATGAAAAAAATTTAAAGGCTTCACATGTATATCATCAACTGGAAATTGCACAAGTTATCTTTTTCATAAATTTTTTCCAGTAAAAGGGTGGTTATATTAGCATTTTATACACTTCTAAATATCTAGATAGAAAGGTTTGGTAATAATTCATTGAAGTCAGTTTGTTCAGATTTGAAATTCAGGCAAGATGAATATGTGTATGTTTTTAATGTAATTTTATGAACATGTATTATTATTTTATCAGCATGTGTTATATGAATATTATGCTTATAAATGAGACTGTGTTCAGTTGTTTGAAGGGCATAAATTCATAAAATATCCTGCTATTTAGGGTAGTTTAATGTTAAGAAGTTTTTAGAGCATTTTGATTTAAAAAATCAGATGAAACACAGTTTCCTTCAAATTTAAACTGTGAAAATATTCTTAAATACAGTAATTTCTTATGGTAACCTTAATTTTTTTAGTATATATTATAGATAGAAAGGTGTTTTGGAAAGCATCTTCTGTTTTCTTGCATCTCAAAATTAATGCTTGAAATTTGCTTTAATAATGCATCTCAAATTGCTTTAATTACTTGAAGCTCTGATTTTTCATTCTTTCACGTGATATAATAAAAAGTAGCTGAGAACTGTACAAAAATGATTTGATACTGCATTAATTTCACTCCATTTGGTTATAAAATTGTTTCGTTTTCTGGGTTATTAGCTTTCTAACATGCATTTTGACGCTGCAGTTCAGGTTCATAATAATGAAATGCAAAGTTTATCTGTTTTTAAGATTATGGCTGAGATTTTGGGTGAAAAACTGAGAAATCATTTCTTTTAAGAATTGAAATGAGAGCTGTTTTTTTTTCTGTCTTTGACTGAATTTAAGCCCTGTCTTTTCACCTAATCAACATTTTAACATAACGCAAAATCATTTTCTCGTAAAATTAGATCAAAATTAGAAAGAAAAAAGAATGTATGATTGATTAATTTACATTATTTATAATTGAAATTATTGTGAAATCTTGAGAATATTAATTGGCATGTATGGAAAGAATGTCTAATTTAATATTAAATATAAAAACTAAATGTGTAAAATTATGCTAGCTTAGTTAGTTCTATCGTTGCTTTCACAGATTGCCTGTCTGTGACTGCACCATCAGTCGTGTCTTCTATTGCCTTTTTTCTTTCTTCTGTCATTTATACTCTCTTAACTTCACTTTTAATGTTGGTTTCATCTCTGGTTAAAATACAATAGTTATTGTATGTGGTTGAGTTATTTAACTTGTAAGACTAGCTGTCCAAATATAGTGAGTGACAAATATAAGAGTGACTTAAATTCTTTACTACAGCATAGTGCGTATTTTCTGTTGCTTCTTTTATTTTTTATCAATGGGTTAAGATATGTTGTTTTTAATGCTGATATCAAAGTCCACTAGTGGCCAAGCTTTGAAGTCGCTGAACTGTGGTAGTTCAATCTGAGCTTGATTCCAGATAGATGTGCTGGCTGCATTGGCATTTTTGTGGTTTTTCCTGGTTGTAGCCTGGATGTGAGTCAGTTTCCATAGAAAGGCTCCACAAAGGCATCCATCTCCATAGGCAGATAGACCTTGCGTGCTTTATAATAATCAAATAAACGTAAACCTAATGCTATTATCATGAGGAGTCTTTGTCTATCATTCTTGTATTTTGTAATTTTGGCTATTAATCTTTGAAATGTTTGATCATAAATGCTCGGTGCAGTCTCTTATAGTCTTATTGTGAAGGGGTATTCTGCATACTTCTGATGTATATCTATTATAATTTTTTTCATTACTTCTGTTCTTCTAATTTCCAGATATATGATACTGATGTCATTGCAATATTTTAATACTGATTTGATATTTGTGTTATAGAGCTATGCTGTAATAAACTTGTCTGTATTTCATTTTAGTATGGGGTGGGGAACTATTTTAGTTCGCCAAATCTAGATGGTCTAGCTGAGTATTTCTTCAAAATGCAGAAGGTATCTATTTTCATAAGTAATTTATTAGATGTATTAACAGTCTCGTATGTTGGAAAGAATCAGCATTGTAAATATAAGGAAAAAGATCGGGAAAGAAATAATTGTTGTTTGCGTATGGTAATTGTCAGTTTGTTTTTTTGTTCTTAGAATAAGACTAGGTATTGAATAATGTTACTGTTCTCTGTAGTCTTATAAACTGTGGATGAGGAAAGATACTGAAATATGAGATAGGGGACCAATGAGGTTTGAGTTCATACTTGAAATCCTTCCAAAGAATAAATATGTAGTCTTTATATGTCTTTTAGAATATATATGTATTTTTAACCTATCAAGTGGATTAGGCTTGTGACTAAAAATTGCCTTTATCTTGCTGTGAAAGGTAACCGGATTTTACTATTTTTTCTGCCCGTTAACAATTGAAATAAGTACTAAAAGTGGCTGTTCTTCTTTTCTTTCTTTTCTCCCTCATTTAAATGACCCTCGTTAACTGGGAAGTATTAGTGTGTCCTTCCTTTTGTCCTGCACACCTCTATTATGACAGACGAGAAAGATTTAATTTTAATTGGAAGTAGATTTATACCAGATTTTAGTGGCTATTGCCATGTTTTCCATGTAACAGAGCCAGATATTAAAATGTGTAAGCTTTTTTTTCAAAATGTATTTAGAATCTGTTTTGCTCTGTGTTTTCATTTATTCTATTTAGAAGCAATTATAATTATCTTAGTAAAGTAATAAATATTTCCTAACTCATTTCATAAAACCCATGTAAAAATTGTACTTAAAACTCTAATATTTAGGACCAAAGAAAAGGATACGACAATAAAAAATATGCAATTTAAAAACTGTGCTTTTAGCATTGTATAACTAAAATATGTAATTTCCCCATGTGTAACGTGTCTACCAAGCCAGTTTTCCTTAGAAAGTCCTCCAGTAAAGCATCTTTTCCCTTAAGGTATAGAGCCCTAGTATGCTTTGCTATATTTAAAAGAAACCAAACTGTACTAAAGGAAGGAAATTAATTTTTTTTTTGGTTCTGTTCTGTTATTAGGACAGGGATCAGAAATGTGTGGATGGATGGATTGATAACAGAAGAGTACTTTTTCCCCTCAACATCGGATAAGAAAAGAAACCTTCAAATTAAAAAAAAAATTGCATGTTTCCTTTATTTTGGTTTTTAAACCAGAGTCTTAACATTGGCGTTCAGCTTTTTATTCATCGTAATTAAAAATATATTTTTTCAAACTTTGATGTTCTTTATCTAATCCGAAACAGTTCTTTAACATGAACGAAAGAAGTGTCGTGAAATATAGTGCATACACAATGGTAAAAGATAGTTTAAAGAGGAAAGCCCAGTACAAAAATAAATTATGTTAAAAATAAGTAATATGATTATTTAAAGTTTTGAAGGATTTTTTTCATTAAAAATTTTCTTGTATATTATGTACTTATATAATGATAGTTAATAAATCGTATGCTGAAAAACTGTTTATTATTTGACAGCAGAACTTTAATAAGAATGAAAATATACCAACAACAGATAAGTTCAAAAATATAAATCTTTTTGTTTTCTGTTTAAAACCTTCAAATGCTTCTAACTTTGAAAGAAAAATTAGATCAAGAATAATGTGTAACTAAATGTAGAACTAAGAATTTCATATAATTTAATGCATTGAAGAGTCCAGAATTCAGTTTTGCTATTCTGTATTTTCAAAGCTAAAACTGTTTCCAAAAACTTCATCATAAAAACTTTATTTTTGTTATCAATGTAAATTCTAGAAACACATATTTGAACAGAAAGATAAATATTTTCAGAATTAAAATGTTTTTAAAAAGGTTCCTCATAAATCTAGATAAAAATATGCTGTATAAAATGAGAAATAGATTTTTTCTTTTTAAACTGGTTTTAGTGGAAATTCCTGGGATTATTAGGGCCTAGAGCATAAACTTTTAATAATAATGGAGTATAAGTGATTAAAATCATTATAAATGGCTCTGTTAACTGCTAATCAGCTATTAAATGCAATTGTTACTTGAGACGTAATTATGCTGAGATATCTACGTGAATATTATGAAATTTTACAGTTGCTTCTGGTAAAATCGTTGTTAATATTTTTCATGCCTATACCTATATCTATATCTATATATATTTGGAACTCCCGCGCTTGTGAAATGCCATGTTCAATGAAATACTGTTAATTGAAAGTGTTGTAATTCCTTCAGAATCTCTACTTGTATTTCTCTTTTGTAATTTATACAATTAATTGGATTATGACAAACTACATTGATGCTGCTTGCCTACTGGGAAGGATTTTTGGGGATTTGAGGAAGCCATTGTAAATAAAACGGTCATGTGTATTTCTTTCTTTTTTTTTTTTTTCCGTTTCTTTTTATATTTTTTCTTATAGAGGAGCAATGAATTTCAATATATTTCTCCTGGATTTGGACCCGATCCATATTTTGTGTTATCAGCTCTTCATCAGTATCAGTATGAAAGATTTTCTACACTGCTACAATTTCATTTCAATTCTGTAAGGAAAATAGCCCACCAGCAGCCAAGTGGTAAAATCGCTGAACACTGGTAGTTCTGATCTGGGTTCGATTCCAGGCAAACTACGTGGCTACATGTGCATTGTCATGGTTTTCAACCATGTGTAAAGTGTATATGAGCCCATTTCCCTTAGAAACTCTTCAATGAAGGCATCCCTCCCCTTAAGGCATATAACCCTAGTGTGAGTTGCCATAATCAGCTGAACCAAGCCCAAACCAATTTTCACCAGTAAATTCATTATTATCAATTTCATATGCTTCATCTCTTCTGTACCATTTGTATGGAAATGCTAAATATTTCCTTTTGCTGCCTACAAATTAATTTGATGAAGTCATGTGAGCAGATATTGAGATCAAGCATAGAAATTTTGAAATATATATATAATTCAACTATAAATGTAACCTTAGTGTTTACACTCTGTTAAGTGAAATTAATCATGTGTTACATAAAGACAGGTTGTAATTAAAGTTATGCTGTAAAGTAATCTTATATTGACAAGAAGTTTGAATACCGTATTCCTTTGCATGTTTTTTCCTCTTATTAATTTTATTGTTCGAAAACTGAGAAGGGAAAATTATCTGAACCATTTAATTTCTGAAGGATGGCGTTACAGTTAGAACATTACAAATAAAAAGTATTCTTGGAGGAGCTACAGGTAACTATCACAATATTATTGCTTTGAAAGAAATCTATGTTCTATTTCTAAAGAAATCCAGTAAGAAACAGATAATACATAATTATGGCATCTCATAAGATATCTTCATTTCTACTTTGCTGTAACTTGAATCTGATTTCTTCTTATCATTGTCTCTGCATCTCCTTAGTTCCCAAATCATCCATAAATAATTAGAGAAAGTGAATGTCCAGCTGACTAAGGGAAATTGTAGACTGAATGCCAGTTTGTGTTTACTTCTGTCTGATTTATCGGTTCTTGTATTAGGTTGGCCTAAAATTCAACAGTTAGAAAGGGTGATTGATGTTCATACTAGTTTCTCAGAATTCTTAAGCTAGCATTACATACCTGATCATATGATACTAATATCAGAATCACATGGCACTCTTCAAATAAACTCTCCTTGTTATTTGTAAATATTTTTAATATATGCTTTAATGCCTATATTTTGAATGTCATATAAATACTTATATTTAATTCCTTCCCCAAAAGAGCTGCAGCTTAAAAATTTAATTCAGCAAAGAAAACAATTTTTCCTGCATCTAACATCAATGTGAGTCAGTGTTCCTTAATAAGTCATCTGTGAAGGCTTCCCTTCCCTTAGGAAAGTAACCCCTGCAGGCTTTGTCATAATGAAATCTAGCCAAACAAGCAGTCAAAAATGGGGGGGGGGAAGTGTTACTTTAAATTAAGCGATATGTGGGGGTAAAGCTCCTTACAAGTTATCGAGTGGCTAAGACAGCTGAATACTGGTAGTTCGACCTGGGTTGGAGCCAAGGTGAATGGGCTGGCTATATGGGTGCTGTTAGTGGTTTTCTGCAAATGTAATATAAATACTTTCCCTAATAAAGTCCTCCATGAAAGCATCCCCCTTACATAGGCAGCCCTTGTTGCTATGCCATATCCAAATACCCTAACCTGATAACCTGTGGGATAGTTATCTAATAGAGACTTTTTAAACTAAGGCGTCCAGTAAAATTTTTATTCTTTATTTTTTAATGTATTTCATAAAAACTGTAATTAAAGAGATTTCCTAAATGTATTTAATTTTACACCTTTCATATTTTGTTCGTTTGGAAATTTTAAGCACCTCTATGCTTTACAGCCCTTGTGCTTGTGTTTCTTATCCACATCATTAGATCGGATAAGAAACACAAACAAAAATTTGAACTCTGTTCACTAAGCCCACTCCTTTTAAACTAACACAGAACTGTCATTCAGAATAAGAATACAAAATTTCAAAACTCGTATTTGATGAAATATTGTATTATCATCATAAAAACATATTGTACGAAGTGAGTCAAATAAGTTTAGCAAATCAAAAAATAAATAGAAAATCAAAATAAATAAAATATAATAAAAAATAAATAAAAAGTCTAAAAGCTTTCAGATTTTACATTATGCCCAAAGTGGCATTTTTTAAATGTTTTATGTGTTACCTTTATTTATTAAATATCATATTCTTCACACTTGAACCATAAAATTCAGTTCAACAGGAATATCACAAAAGAAGGTATTAAAATGAGCATATCTTTAGAATTTCCGATACACTGTCTCGTGCGCTGAAGATAAAAAGCCCCCCCCCCGTACAGTGTTGCCATTGCTAGCTTTGAAATCATTGAGTTTATTAATTAAAAATTCGTTAAAGTTTTACAAAATATAAAATAGATAATAAAACAAAATTTGAAATCTGGGGGGTCCCCAGATGCCTGTATTCGGGTGGAAATATATGTTATTCAAAATTTGATGGCTCTAGATACCATTGTTTTATCACAGTGCGAGAAACATACATACGTTTATGCAGATACTTCATTATTTAATTTCTTTAACTGTAATAGAGGGCTCTAATATTTGATGGCAACAATTTGAAAAGTGAATCAACGCAAAATGCCAAAGCGAAATTAATAGTCCTTCCGGGCAAGTTGCCCCTTCGGACTAATAACGTCTTGTAAAAACAGAGAAAATATGAATCTGTTATTTAATTTTCAGTTCTTAATTACAGAACAGAGAGATGATTTAATAGAATTCAATAAATATACATAAAAAAGGGGAGTTCTAATTATATATGTTTTTAGATTTCCTTGGGAAGGTAAAATGAAATACTTTGTTTCCTTATGAGTGCATATATTTTTAGTGACAGAGTGTATGCTCTGAATCTGCATTTCCCAAGCCAGTTATTGCTGTCATACAAATTTTGCTGTGTTTAAATTACCAAATTGTTAATCTCTACATTTATAAAATTATTAAATTTTTTGTGTTGAATATTTTATGCAATTCGAGATTATCATGGTTAAAGTTTTTATGAAAGTTTTATATAAAATCACTAAAAACCAATTTAGAATTTGACTTTCAACGAAATAGATTAATTACATTGCAGTTTTCCTGGATTTGGGAGCATAATATATGAGGTGTAACACACACGCACTCAAAAAAGGCAAGCCTTAAGTGTGTAGCTTGAAAAAGGAGCAGAGACGGCAACAACTGTTTGGAATTGTAGTGATTGAGCGTGTTCCCAGTGGTTAATCAACACTACTACATTGAAGTTTTAAAAAGGCGTTGTGAAAAAATTAGGGAAAAAAGGCTACAGTTGTACAGTGATGGACGGCTGTTGCACCAGAACAATGCACCCGCTCACACGGCCCTATCTGTTAAACAGTTTCTGACCAGCAAAAACATTACTGTGATGGGGCATCCTTCTTATTCACCTGATTTGGCTCCATACAATTTTTATTTCCTAAAGTTAAATCTTGCTTAAAGGGAACCCATTTTACCTCTGTTGAAGAGGATCAGGCAAAAACGGAGAATCTCCGGAAGGGTCTTCCAAAAACCTTGTTCCAGAACTCTTACCAGCAATGGCAGCACCAAATGCAAAAGTGTATGAATGGTTAAGGGGCTGCTTTGAAGCTGATAATGTCATGGAGAACTTATTCCATAAGTAAAATGATTTATTGGACAAGTCTCTTTTTTTTGTGTGTGTGTGTGTGTATCATATCTCATATTTCCGAGCCTTATTCCATTTAAAAAAATTCTCAATGAAAATGTCTATTTAAAACTAATATCCATTACATGATTTGTTATAATTTAGTGCTTAAATATCATTAATAAATTTCCAGACAAAGTTGCTGCATAGTTTATGGTCCACAAATGATGAAATAATGATGTTTTCATGATAATTGTTAGGTAACAAAGGTAATTTCTTATCGATCCAAAACAAAAGACTTGTATAAAATGGTTCATTTTAAATTTTGTTTAAGTAAACAGTATATACATTCATTTCTTCAATGAGAAAATAGATCATTAAGGACTATTTTTTAACAAATATATTATAAACTAGTTTTGTTTTTTAAATAAATAAAATACAAAGACAAATCCAGAGTATTTGTTCTAGTCATTCTACAGTTTTGCTCTAAATAAAATCTTAAATAATCACTCAAAACTAAAATATGCACAGTTTACTTGAGATTGAGTTAGATCTGAACTTAACAGTACATATTCTATACCTGTACATTTCATGAATAGGAAACAGATGGGGGAGAATTAAATTTCATAAATGAAATTTTAATTCTTTAAGACATAACGAGCATATTGAGATATAATGAGCAGCAATTCTCATTTTCACATATTGAAATTTCAGATCTTTTACAAAAAATAAGGAAAATTATTGCTTGGAAGTATAGACAAAATTATGCAGATCAGATCACTAAAATTTGCTGTTTTTCTTTAAAAATTTATTCTCGTGACTTACATCTTCAAAAAATTAGTGCATTTGATATTTTAATAATGAATTATTATAGCAGGACTTATGAAGTTCATATTTAATTTACTTTCAAATTTTATGTTTAATTTGGAATTTAAAAAATTCACTTGAGTATGGGTGATCCAGATCCAAGATGAAATATTGCATGTGTTAGTTAATGATTATTTAATGTGAATAATTAGAAGTAAAATGCTTGAAGTTCCCTGATGGTGCATAAATTTATATTTGCAGTTTGATTTGACACTGAATTTAAAAATTGAAAGAAGTATCTAAAATTTTGCTATTGGAATGCAACATGTATACGAGAATGTTATGAATATAGATTATAAATCTAATTTATTCTACTTTAAAAACCACAGTCTGCTTTTGGTATTTCATGTGATTTTATCATAGACCCAATTAAAAATATTGTAAAATGCTTTGAGAAACTTAACGCTTTTGCAATAAGAATAGTTCAGATATTTTTTATCTGTTTTTACTGCACTAGATCATATATTTTATGAATACAAAGTTTTTCAAGCATTTACTTTAAAATTAATTAAAATCTTTATTCATGTACTCTTTAAGTTTTTGTATTTTGAATTTGCACTCATCTTTTATGGCTGAATATATCTACAAGAGGATATCCGAAACTCTTAACATGAATGAAACAAAAATCTGAAAATATGTGATTTCACAAATGATGAATATTTCATTGTAAATCATTAGGCAGTGATTTAAGAATATAAATTGTTTTTAATATGACTAAGTTTGGTAGAAATTGTATATGGGATTTACATCTCTTATATTGTGCATTTTTAGATAATAGATCGAAATTTTCAAAGTATCAGAATATTTCTGTATATGAAGCTTAGAAAACTTCTGGGACAGGAAAAAAAGTTGAAAATGTCACAGCTGTTGCAACCTAACTCAGAAGAAGTGAGTCTTAAGTGTGGGAGATTTTTATTATCTTCAGTCAGAATGAGAGAGATTCATCATAGAATGTGAAAATGGGAAGTAAAGAATCTACTGAAGTCAGAAAGACCCCCGGAGCATTCAGACATTTTTGACTTAGCCCTGTGTCAGAGCGATACAAATACTGAAAGTATAAAACAGGAACAATGCAGAAGAAACTGTCTTTACAATGAAGAAACACCTTCAAAATATATGCAGTTCATGAGCATAGAAATATATATATGTAAAATATACAATATCTATCTTTCAAATAATAAATTAATAATAGCCTTTTAACTCCTGTCTTTTTCCGTTAAATAATAACATTTCTGGACTGTGTCATTTCTAGATTAATCTATACCACAAAGCTTGCATAATTCTAATGACATACTAATTGGAAACCTTAACTCTGAGAACTGAAACTTTTCTAACTCAAACCAAAACCTGCCTCTTCCTGTGCTTTCGTATTTGATAACTACACACTTTAGCTTCTCTTTTTATGCTGCGTGGAGGTAATTTCACTGTGCTCGCTCCGTATCGCAACAGTATCAAAAATGTAAATGTTCTGTAAATAGGCAGGATTAAAGTGCAAAGTGATTGTGGCCACAAATGTCGATGGAAAATAAAAATGGAATTTAATCTTATTCGGCTACCAAGTTTATTCTTCAGTATGGATTATGCCAAACAACATAGCTACCTTTCTATGTCTCAGTGTTCCTACATCAGTATTTCTTGTTTATCAGATATCTTTCGTTTATCAGACAGTCAAGTTTCAGGATTTCATTTCAAGTTAAATTTACATTTCAAAAATAAAACTACTGTTTGTTGCTACAATTTTTGGCAAAAACAGAGATAGTAAAGATTTTCTTAAACTGGATGATAAGTGAAACTCTTACATTATTATTTAAATTCTCTCAAAGGAAAATCTAATGAATAATGTGTAATAATTCAAAGACTTATATCTAAAGTTTTCACTGTTCTTCTTTTCTTTTTGATATTCTCTAAATGTATATAGCAGTGATAAATAAAAAATTCATTTTGTATAGCTTCTTTTGTCAAGAATTTCATCAATTCTGGAATAATAAATCTATGCAAAATAAATTTAATTGCTGTTCTGAAAAATGACTTATCCTGTGTACTTATTGATTATAGTTCTACACCTGCATTGTTAGAATATCATTCTTGAGTCACTTATCAAGAAAGTAATTGCAAAAAATAACTTAAAATCTTCCATCAAACAATAAATTCCTTATATAATCAAGCCATTGATTTCTAATGTATTCTTAGACAATGCATGCAGGAAGTGCACTGTAATTTTTTATTATCATCATGTATGTTTATAAAGTTAAATCTTACTTCTTTTCCCAAATACATTGATCACGGAAAAAACTGGATCTTTTATTTTCTTGAAAGAAAAAAGAAATCTTTATTTTCAAATGTGCAAAATTATTGCAACTTTTAAATCAATTAGAATGTCTTTAAAGTCCTAGTCAGTAATATACTTTTTAATCAAAGAATATGATATTTTATTGAACAATAACATTTATCTCAGTGGAGATGCTCTCAGACTCTGCATTAATAGCATAATTCTGAGAAAAATGCTATTAAAATTTTTCCATAAGTTAAGTTTTACTGCTTTTAATTATTTCTCTTCCTTTCAATTGCAAAGATGAAAATTAGTGTATACCTAAAATCATCAGATAGAAAGGAAAAGTTATAATCCGTTTTTTTACAGTTCATTTGCAATAACTAAACCTATCTGGAGTATATTCTGGCTTGGAATAATATAGCCAGTTTGGGACACTGTGATTGTTCAGTTACGTTAATTAAGACAAAGTAACTAGAGGGATGCCTCAGTGGAGGAGTTTTTAAGGGAAACTATCTCATGTTTACATTGCACAAGAGGAAAACCATGAAAATCTCTTGTAACCAGCCCATTCGTAGGCATTTGTGCCTGTGTCAAACTATGAATATTCAGTGACTTTACTGCTTGGCCGCTGGTGGGCCTGTACTATGAAACTGGGAGTTTTTTTTTTTTTTTTTAAATATATCAAAGCTGTGATTGTATTTTCTTACTTCTTTACTGTAAAATTGGAAATTTAAAATATTTTCTTCTTTTGATCTTGTTTCTGCTGTCAATACACATTTTTTAATTAAAGATATGGCTGCGTCATGTTGACATAAATGGTAATTTGCAACTTTATAGCTTTTTTATTAATGCACGTCAAGTAGTTACAATTTTTTAATGCCATCAAGAATTCTATATTAATAATGCTTACAAGGCACTAGTAATATTTTTCTTTTAATCTGAATAATCTCTGAAACATCTATATTCACTACAGTTAGGTTTCATTATTTAATTGAATATGATGAAAGAACAATCATTCATCAGTTTGCATTGCATCTGATGCAGCATACAAGGACTATTTGCCTAAGGGAAAGGATGACTACTATAGAGGACTTTTGGTAAATTGGATCGAGTTCAAGTTCTGCATGAAGGGTTGCGCACAAAAACAACTATGCAGCCACCCCATTCTCTAGGATTTTAACCTCAGCTTAATTATTAGCATTCA
This sequence comes from Stegodyphus mimosarum, assembly GCA_000611955.2. Taxonomy (NCBI): domain Eukaryota; kingdom Metazoa; phylum Arthropoda; class Arachnida; order Araneae; family Eresidae; genus Stegodyphus; species Stegodyphus mimosarum. The sequence continues at coordinate 735,745 of KK118074.1, read as the reverse complement.
GTGGCCCTATCCACTCTAGCAATGGTAGTCTTTCACTAAGGTTGGGCAATTTTAATAATATCAACAGTTAGTGTTAAAAAATATTTAAAGTGAAGTTAACTGCTTCAAGAACAAAGTTGAATTCAATTGCATATTCAATCTGTTAATAATGAAAAGGGGATAAAATTAAATTCATGTTTGTCAAAGATCAGACCTAAATGACACTTTACAAGTCATTCGAAGAGGGTTTGTGTCTTGACAAACACTGGCTCAGAGAAAGGCAGTTATTTTGCTACTTCCAATTTTCCTCCTGTAAAACCTCTAACTTCCAATGCATTAGGTAATTGCTTATAAATATCAGAAGCCTCTTCCACTCATTTCAATCCAGTTGGGAGGTTATCCGCATGGAAATCATTTAATATTATCTCGGAGATACATCTCTGAGAGTCATTTCCGCAGTCCATTACTTTTTCTTTTTAGCATCTTGCTGCCAGAAATGAAGAAGGAGCCATACCCTAGTTCATTGACCATGCATTTTCTGCTGAGCTGTTTCACCAAACAATTCTTTTGATGTTTCCATCTTCCTCTTATATAAGAATATGCCTATACATTTTGGCTATATATATGCCATAAATAACTACAGCATGCCTTCTTGTAAGTACCAAAACTACATTGATTTGTAAAATTGTTTACATAAATTAAAATTGAAGAACATTTTTAGTCCCGGCAAATTTTTTTTTGTATGACTATTAGATTATTATCATAAAGTAATAGTGAATATCATTAATGCATTTTTATCATTTGAAAATTTAGACTACTACTATGAAATTGCACATATCATGTTTAACATACTTGTAAACTGAAGAATGCTACATCCTAGTAAATCACTAAGAAGTGTCCCAGAATGATGTTAAAGGGGAAATGCAATCTCATGTTATCTCCCCTTTTTTGTTTTAAACATATTCCTTGAGGTAAGCTGGGAAGAAAATGGCAAAAGCATACCAAGCGTAACAAAATTTTAAATTAAAGAATGTTAAGTCCCAGTAAATCATGAAGAAATACTACTTGAGTGACATTAAAGAGGTAAAATCAATCTAGTATTTTATTTTTTAACAGACTCCTCAAAGAAAGCTGGGAGGGGGAGCAAATAGTAAATCCCAAATTTTGAAATTATTTTGATAAATTTTGTTCATATGGGTGTCAGACTTCCTGTGTTTTATTTTTATGATGAGTATAAGCTTTTACTAAGTATATCTATAGTGAGCAAGGACTGTATAAAAGTTAGATTTACAGAATTTAAAAATTTACATTTTTTTACAATTACATTAAATTTACATTTTTACAGAATTTAAAAATTCCAAAACATGAGTATTTTCATAATTTAAGACATTTTTGTTTGTGGAAGCGTATATCTATGACTAGTGGTTGTGAATGTAGAAGGCCTCACAAGGACTTCTATGGACACTAGCATATATGTATGATAATGCAAAAATCTGGAGACATCTCTATTTTGTAAACATTGGCAAATTTAAAAAATAATGTTGAATGATGGTAGATTGTAACTATTTGTAGATATGAAAGTCATTTTGAAAGGAAACATCCGAATATGCTTTAAGTTTTTAGAATGGCAAAGAAGGAATGTGATATATGAATTTAAGCTAGAAATTTCTGGGAAATGTGCAGGTGTTTTAAATCTTTTATTGTTTAGGAAGTAATATGAAATTTTTTAACCTGTAGTTAGTTTGGAAGTTGACACAAATAGACTTTAATGGACTGTCAGCTCTTCATTCTAGGTGATAGCATGACATTGATTATCCAAGAATCAATTGAGATTGTTTTTATGAGTTGCAGAAATTGCCCAGTTCTTTAACTTTTGTATCAACAGTAGTTTTAATTGGAATGTAATAATAGTGGATTTAAATCATACTAATATTTGTGTGTTTGTTTAACTTCATGAACTGACATTCATGAATGAAGTTGTCTTGTGACTGAGAATCTGTCATGAGAACATTGGATTCACATGGATTTGTTGTGGAGTTTGTCTTGTGAACTGAGCCAGCCTGTTGGGATCATCTTCAAACTTTTGAATTTTATATGGATGCAATGAGATTTTTAAAAATGGTACCCATTTCCAAGGTTACCCATGCATACTGCTGCAGTGAGGACTTTTTTAAAAAAGTAACCATTACTACAGCATCTCTTTGTTGCAGTTTTCAGATGTCCACAGCATTGCTTGATGCACATAATTCCATTTCACTTTTTTTTTTTTAAACTTGCCTTGTAAGAAATGTTAACTTTGTTTGTCACCTGTATGATTCATCATACCCATGAGTGAAAGAAAGAAAAATCTGACTGTATCGCTTATTTTTGAGAATATTCTAGCATAAATTTGTGTATCACATGTTCCTTTTTTTAAAAATTTATAGCAAGAGGTATTATTTCTACTCATCACCAACATTAGATTTCAGCTTTGCTTCTTGCAGATGGTTAAAAATAGGGAGGCACTTCTGAATCACTTTTTATATGAATCAATCATGGTTTCATTGTAATGCTGCTTTTAATTTGTTCGAATTAACAATCTTAATTTTTTTAACAGGTGTAGCGTTAATGGAGTGAATTGTAATTGAGTTGCTTATTGTCTGTGTTTCTCTTATAATGCACGGATGCCATTAGCACTTTGGGAAGCTCCTGTGCATCAACTTTCTCATAGAAGAAATGTAAAAGATTATGAAAAAGCAAAATTGGTAAGTAATTTAGAGATAATTGACAAAAATATTTGCTGTAATAAAATTATTTAAATTAATCTCATTCTCAGACATTTGGTATTTAAGTAATATAAAATAAAATTAATGTTCATTATTAATAATAATGCTTTCACATTATAACAAACCAACATTTTGTTCTATATTTTTTATATCTTTTACATAAAAATGCATGTTTTGTATAGTTGTCTTTAATATATTATCTATTGATTTTGTAAAGTAAGCAGTGAAGTTCATCTAAAATTGACTAATGTGTGAGCAAATTTAATCTTTATATCAACCTAGGCATATAATTTTTTCTTGTACTTGCTTTTTTTTAAAGCCTTTTTATTCAAGAACCTATTTCTTGATTATGATATTAATATCCAATGCTGAGATGTATTACTGGAAAATAAAGAACTAAAAATGTTAGTGTCATTTTAAACATGCTGTATAGGGGGCGGGAAACACTAAAGAGAAGCAAATAAACATTTCTCTATATCACTTCTTTAAAAGGAATAAAAAATAAAGTTAAATGGTTATTTTTGAATAACTGAAGGTTAGAATTTGAATTGGCAATAAATAATAACAAAAAGTTTCTTTTACCTCACAGACAGTATAGTGGTTAGGGGAGCCTACTGTGGTACCAAAGGGCCTGGTTCAAATCCCGGAGAAGGTGTGGATGTTTGTAAATGTGTAGTGTCTTTGCGGCATAGGATCATTTTAACTATATGGGGAGCCGAAAGTCCTCTCGTGTGGTTTGGTGGAAGAGGGAGGGGAGAGACCCTCTTCTCTTCAAATTACCCCCCTCGGGGTTAGGTCCTCTTCCTCAAAATTGGGGTGGAAGTAGAAGTCCAACCACCTTGACGCTCTGGCAATCATGCTTCCATAAAATTCATGGAGAAGACAGCAACAACAAATGTTTCTTTTATGTGGTTGCTATAACAAATTAGCAGCACTCTTATTTGATAGACTCTGTTACAATTTCAAAATTAGAATTAATATGGTAATTACTTCAAAGTAAACTTCAATGGCCAGTCTATTTATTGTGCTTGTCTATTATTTCTAGTTTTTAAAGCTTCTCTGCTAAAAATTTTTACAGAATATACTACTTCGTAGATGTACTCCAGTTGCATCCCTTTTTCTTTTTCTATCTTCTACTTAACTGTGAGCATAAGGCTGCAAATTATCAAGTAAAAACTAGCATCCACTTTAATAGTTTGTAGAAGTTCAATAATTCAAAGGAATAAAAAGGTTTGATAATTCAAACCATCCAGTTTCTATTTATCAATAAGTTCAAAACTCTGGGGGGGGGAGGTATCATAGTGTATTAAAAGTTTATAATGGATGATGTAAATATTTTATATTTATGTCATTTATTTATTTATTTAATCATCATAAATTTAGTTTTTGGAGTTTGAATATAACCCATTTATAGCAAATCATCAAAAATTAAGTGCTCTTTTTAAAAGCATATAAATGTGGTTTGAGTATAATTGTAGTATAAGAAATTTCTGTAAAGCGTTAGCAAAGAACATGTTACATCAAATCAGTACTAATGGAAGTAGTGTTAAGTATGGTTTTAGTATTATCTTGTGTGTGAGAGAATACATAAAAATACAGAGTCACCCATTTGAACTCCTGATCTAACAGCAAGTGCTAAGTGTTTTTTCCCCATATATTGTAAGAACGATTCCTTGGTCACTTTTAAACTTGTTGTCAAGATTCCTTTAATTACTTTAATCATATTAATAAATGTTTAAAATTTCAAACTGTCTTCTGAATGCTTTCATGTGTATAATATTTATAAAAGCACTATTAAGTGCAAGTTAATTAGGTTTAATAAATGAAAATTCTTGACATGAACATTAAGAAATATATAGTAATGAGTGTCTTTATGAATTGGAGCTGATAATAAGTTTAAAGATGGTGTGATGGATGTAACAATAGTACAATAAAACCTTAGATCACGAATGTTTCTCATCATAAACAATTTGATTCACAAGCAAATTTTTCGAAAAAACTAATGCCTCGTATCATTAACAGTATCTCAAGTAACAACCACCCAAGTTGGCAACAAATCATTTTCAAAAGTGTTTTGAGGTAGCCTGTGCCACAAAATTAACACTCAGGGACTTTATTGAAACTTTTTTTAATACTTTCTGTTACTTAACTCTCATTAATAAAGCATGTCAGCAAGTGACTGGGTTCCTTGAATTCAATGTGGAGGAAATTATGGCCAGATTGTATTGCAGGGCTTTGAGAGCTTTGACATTTAGTATTTTGTGTGTGGGCTTAGGCTAGGAAGCTAACAATGAACATGTGGAATAGTTACTGGAGGACCATAAAAATGAGTCCAGCAGAAAAGAACTGTAGTAACTTCAGAAGCAGCAACAAAAAGTAATTTAGAAGGCAAGCCTTCAGAGGAAGAGGGATTAAGGAAAGATAATATTGTGCAGTCCAAGATTTGAACTCATCAGGACTTCATTGATTCTAGATGTAGAATTTTTCTGAATATTACATTATCATTTTAAGTCTAGTAAGATGATGATATGTAGAAATCATGAAATTAAAAATTAAAAACTGTGATTTATGAAAGAGAAACAAAATTTACAAAGAAAAAAAAAAGCTCAGTGTTTATTTGTTTGCTTTATTGAGCATTTCTTTCAGTGTACTTTGCTTTTTTGTGCTAATACTTTGTCTTTAATTCTATAGATAGTAGATATACTTTTTGGTTCAATTACAATGTTCTATTATTCAAGTCTTGTAATTGCTGGCTTGAGAATTTTACTAAATTGTGAATCAAAATTTTTGTTGTTCTCAACAACCTCTCTGTTTTTTTCTTTGCTATTGGTAGTGATATTTTCTGAATTTAGAACTATAATACGGGGTTCGCTGCCTGATGATTGGGGCATTGTCATCGCAATGAAAAACATGTTATATCATCTTAATTTGTTACCACATCTCCCCATTTTTTCATAAATCCCATTAATTGGAAAATTTCGCTTTTTGTATGCAATATCTAAAAAACCTTAAAATTCACAACTGCCAGCGCAAAGCTTAGCTAGTGTCTGTATTGGCAATGTATCATGAGATTAGCAGCTAAAGGCATTGTTTTTCTAAATTTTATCTTGTGTCTGTTGCATGCTGGTGAAATTAAGCCTGAATTATATTTGTTTAGTTATTAATTGTACTAACACCTATTTCCTACGCATGCTTAAGGCTTATCTGAATCCTGAATAAATTCATTCTCCCATATACTTAAGGCTTATTCAGGGCTGGCGCTAGACATTTTGTAGCCCATTGCAGTTTCTACAAATCTTGAATTCTGCTGCCAAGAACCTCCCTAAATTCTGAAACTTTTGCCATCTGTAAATTTTGCATTCCAGTGCCTTGCCCAAATTTTAAACATTTTGCCATCCCTTAATTTTGTTGCTGGGTGCTTTTCTATATTCTAAAAAGTTTGCTTCTCCTAAATTCTGCATGTGCCTGTACTTGCTCTGGTACTAGTCCTGGCCCTATCTGAATAATAAATCAGTTATTCTCAATTCAAACAGCACTAAATGTAATCTTTTGGCCTATGATTTTAATTTACAAAATCTGTTTTTTTTTAAAAAAAAGTGTTTAAGCATCTCTGGTTGAATTATTTTTCAAGCTGCCATACGTTGATAGTCATGTGGTGATGAAAGCAAGAAGTAATAAATAATTATTTGCCAGGTTGACAACAGGAATATGTTTCGATGTTTTTGTTTGAGATGTAAGCCAAGCAAAAAGGCAATTATGGAGCCAAATTATTGATCATACGGAGTTATGCTAATAAATTATTGTTTCTTTGATATGGAGGAATTTTATTTAATGCTGAAGTGAAATTAAACATCAGGACTCTCTACATGTTTGATTATGAAAAAATATCAAATATGCATCCAAAAAGTGTGAAAAGGAAAAGGTTGCTTGTAATCTGGAAGTCCAGATTTTAGATCATTCCACATGTGGACTTTGTTCTGTACTAGTTCTTTGACTGACAAAATATTTGCAGAGTGGAGGAGTGTGCAAAGTTTTCACAAAAAGAGTAGTAGCAAGCTATGGCATAGGCACTTTCAATCAGTCTTGCCTCAGTTTAGAGACATTTTTAAAGGTAGCCAGCAGCAAATCTCATGGGTGAAATGGTGGTCTGGGTAATCTCAAGCAGAGTCATATGTTTTGAGAAAGAAGATGCTTCAGGAGAATATTTCCATAGTTTTTTAGGAAAAGGGACTTATCATCCAAACAATGACATCTCTTCCTTATCATTTTCCACTTATACCATTCACAAAGGTATATTAAAATTAAATTTCATCTGTATTATCTGTTTGTAAACATTTGTGATCCAAAGAATGGATTAATCCATTTTGAATTATTTCCTATGGGGAAAATATTTTGTGTTTATGAACTTTTCAGATGACAAGTATTTCTTTAGGAATGAATTAAATTCGTGAACCAAGTTCTAAGTAGCATTCTGAAATGCCAGCTTCAGCAGAGTTGCCAACTGTCCCGATTTAGGCGGCAGACTCCCAATTTCCGACCGTTCTCCTGCCAACCCAATTCACAATATATTTCTCCCGACTTTCTCATATTCTTAAAATTTCTCATTATTTTTATGTAGCTTGGCTTAATACTTCATTATTTGCATTCACAGAAAAGTGATTTGGTCTGAAAGCACCTGGTGGATCACCAAAATGATAAGGAAGAGATGAGACTGCATCGAAAATCAAAGTAGTTTCATCAGTGAGAAATTATGGTGCACTTCTGCTTTGTGAGTGAGAGCATGTGTCTGAAAATGTCATGTTCCATTTCTACAATGAGCATCAAGTGCCACTGCTTACCATCTAGCACATATTAGACAACGAGCACAAAGCAAGATCCAAGGTTGTTATTTCGTTCATCTTGTCACTAACCTGTGTGAACGTATGTGCTTTCAAGAAATAGTTTAAGAAATTGCAATATTTTGTATTAGTTATGTCTGCGAAAATGATAAAATGCTCAGGTACTTTTCAAAAATCATACACAGATGACTTTCCTTCTAATATTTCCTCAAGGAAATGTAATGCATTTGTGATATATACCATTGGTCATTGCAATTTTTTTTATTTCGCTCGGTGGAAGGACCGATGTTCTCAAACGTGGTCGTACACATAAACAAGGACAACATGAGTTCTGTTGAAAAAAAAAAACGAAAAGTTTTGTAAGGTTTATCCTAATTTTATAACTGTTATTTTAAGTTTATGCATCTTTTCTGTCCATTTTAGCTTCAGCTTACAATTTCCTACTAGAATGTATATTCAGAAGCGCGGTTAATGCAAGTGAGTAAGAGTAGTACTTAAGTCGATGTTTCACCGACTTCGTTAGAGAGCCCGAGTTCCTGACTAGCACGTGTTTGCCTTTGGCTACATCTCTCTAAGCTATTGCTATGCTCAGCCGTACTTTAGGCCCGTCATTGGCTTTGCCGAATTAATTAAGATTTAGGGGCCAAAATCTTGATAGCTTCAGCTTTCTCTTCCGGTTAACTTTTGTTAAGCTTAGTTAAGATTAATTTCATATTAATTTAAGTTCAAGCCCAAGTGGAGGCTTTGCGGTACACTCCGAGTTAGGAGCTGATTGTGTCATATTTATTTTGAGAAATAAAGGGTAGTTAACCCTTCTGGAGTCTTACGTCTCTGTTCACACACTATAGCGATTATTTGCTTACTAGTCTTTGGGGGTTTTCAAGGATTTAACTGCAAAAGAAGAAGGGAAAACCCTACAAGTTAATTTTTTCAATAGAAACAAAAGACCAAAAAGTTATTAATGCAGAATATACTCTTTGCATGTAAGAGTTAGTAACTGAAGTTTCAGATATTAGTTAGTAATAATTTAATTAATTTATTTTTAAAAATATATTTTTAATCATTTAAAAGTCTCTTTGTCATTGAAAATAAATCTCCCAATTTTTGAGTATCGTAGGTTGACAAGTATGCTTCAGTTTTACAATCATATTTCATTCTTTTGAATACTGCATAAATTTTATAACAGTTCATATTCAATATGTTCTGTGCTTAATATGTATTATGGTGTAATTAACACATTTATCATGCCATTTAAGATATTCATTTTGTAGATAAGACCTATAAAATGAACATCTTCTCTTATTTCTGATCGTAGTTTAGTATATCTTCTTTGAAAAAAAACATTAGGTTGTGCTTGCAAGATTACAGTTTATTGCTAGAAATAAGTTTTGTTTTAACATGTTTACAAGTGTACATACATGGGGCATGAAAAGCAATAATAATCAGTAATGTTCTTTTTTTTATGTTTGTAGCAAAGTTTTGTTTTTGATATATTTGTATTACTTTTTGTGCATATAGTGTGGTAAAATGTTATTTCCCATGAAATCACTCTTTTATGCCATTCCCTATAAAAAAAAATCTAATAGTATAAATAAGAGCTTTGGCTGGCAATGCATTTTTATTCTAATAATAAAGATAATCTTTCCAGGTCTGAAGAATAATTAATGCAAATTAACATGCTTTCTTTAATGAAAATCTGCCTTGAGTTTTTATAAAGTTGTCTATTTCATTTTAGCTTACTCAAGTCCAGATTGCCTGCCGACTGGAGTTATTTATTTTTGAAGTATAGTTAAGAGAGCTGCTTTAAACAAGCTTAATCCTTTTGTTCTGCATTTAAAAATCCTAAAGTTGAATGCTTTGATATGTCTGAAGTAAATTGAAGGGTTTTATAATATCATGGCTGAAGATAATATGTTACCATCAAAATTGGGAATAATGTATGGACTCGATGAAAATATTAATCCCTTGAAAGCTACTAATTTGCTTCCACATACATCAGAGCCAGAAGATAATCAAAATTACTTTACTAGCTCAAATGCTGTGTCTCTCATTCAAAAACTATCTGAATTCAGAAAGGTTTCATCAAATATTTCAAACAAGCACGATCCTGAACACTTTACTCAATTAGAAAAAACTGTATCTTTTCAAACAAGTTCAAATACTATATCTTCCAAAACAATAAGTTCAAAATATGTTATGGGTGATGAAATCTCTGCCTTATATGATAATAATATGTATCCGACTGCTGCTGCCTTCTCTGAAGAGGATATAGGTAAGGAACAGCATACAGAAGCATCCAGTGTGTACAGGAAAGCAGAAGTAAGTTGTCCTCTCATCTGTTTTATGTTTCATTTTTTGTGAAAAATCACGCCATTGTCTTATCGAAAGATTTATGTATGTATACGTGTGTGTGTGTGTGTGTGTGAAATCTTAGTATCTCTTAGCAAAAATAAAACTGTTAAAAAAACTTGAAGCAATTTTACATGACACGCAAATACATTTCTGTTAAATTAATTGACATAACTGTGACAAGAATTCGAAAGAAAAAAAAGTTTAGGATTTTAATGATTTGAGGTCAAAGTTTAATTATTTTCATTGACTTTGAAAACAAATCGGTAATGCTGCAGAAGATCTATGAATTAGTTTACCATGGGATGTAAATCTTGATCAAAGGTTTGAAGCTACGTATTTAATTAACTTTTATTTGTATTTGTTCAGTCATTTTGTTTGGGAGTATATTTAGATGCAAGCAGTATTTTTTCTGCAATTAAAAATTAATTAGAAAAGAACCGGATTGACTGATTGGCATCTAGAATTCATTGTTGAAGATAGTTTCTGTAGCTTTTTTCCAAGGTGACAAATGTTATCAAAATTGAAAAGCTATTAGGTGTTGTGGCTGTTACACATACACACGTATATATATTTCCTGTATGTATAAAACATTAAGTAAAGGAAACAGAATTCCCACTTAAAGTGTTTTTAAGGGGGCACATGCAATTGTACTATTATTTTTGCATTATGCAGCTATTACAAAATTAAAGAAATAAGATCTGGAAAGCTAACAACGATGAGGAATTGTTGAAAAAAGTGAGTGACCCTGATAGTCATCCAGCAATTTCAGCTATTGTTTTGTTATTATTATTATTTTTTGTGTTAGCAAAAATGAACTGAACTGAACTGAACTGAACTGAACTGGTATGTGTAGAGTGCAATGCAAAGAAAAGTAAATACATGAATTTTGTATCAGCTTAAATTAGTTTTCCTGATACATTTTAATACCTCTGTTTCTTATATGCCCTAGCTTGGTAGGCTGACAAGTGCTGAGTGATTAAGCCATAGAATACTTATCATCCTGTATTCTGTTTCTAGTGACTGAATGGGCTACCTGGCCATATGAGTTTTTTTATACCTTTTACTGGTGTATAATGTGAATAACTGCTGATTTCCATTAAAATGCCTTAAATTAAAAAAAAAAATCATCCTTTCCTTTAGGCAGCCATCTTTTTCATGCTTGTCATGATTTATTAATCATAGTTAGCTTCTGGAAGAATTTGTACCTGCTTCATGTGGGTTGCACTTGTTCTAATCAGATGCCATCATTAAAAATAATAAAGTTCTTGTTTCTTGTAAATCTGAATTTTAAATGTATAAAATAGCCATTTTATATATTTAATGATAATTTCTATACTTTTTTTTCATGCCCACTGCTACAGATTTATTTGTTAATAAATTAATGAATAATAATGGGCTTTTTGTTGTTTAAATTCTAAATTAATAATGGACTTACAACTTTACATTAGCATCATTAAATAATATAATCTGAATTTAATTCATGTACTGAAGTAAATGTGTAGAGCATGAGTTTATAACGTTCTTTGAATCGTTTTCATTTTAATGATCACAACTTCCTTGTATATAGATATTTGTCACTTGGAAATATAATATAAATAAGTATTATGTACATTTCTTTAAACTGAGCATTAGGTGTCCATTCTAGAACAGCAGTTCTCCACCTTTTCTATTTCATACACACTTTGAAAATATATATGTAATATTTTATCCTTTGAATAGATGAAACTTGAATGTAACAAAGGGTCTAAAGCAAGGCTATATATGTATGTTTTGATAAAATCAAGCTATAGTGTAAACAATTTCATACATTTTGAAAATATAATAAATATAAAATATAATAAAATAAGTATTTTACTGGATAATGAATGAGATGATTGAACTTGAAAATGTCTATAATTTTTTAATGGCTTGTGTTATTTTGTTAATGTTCAGTTGTGAGTCACTATCAACATTCATTGCCTCTTCCCATACATAAGCAGTTAAGTGTAAAAAAAGGATAGAATTAACCAGAAGCAGTGTATTGCTATTTCAGTGACTTTATTACATTATATCTAACATCATTTTTGACTTTACTGATTGCATGCCTTAAAATTCTGCACCTTTAGAAATGCTGTTATTGAGAATGAAATAAAATATAAATAAATGTATAAGAATTTTGCTGTTATAATTCTATGTGAAATAATGGTATGATTTAAAAGTAACATTTTCAGTAATGTCTGTATGAACCTAGAAATCTCAGTTGTCAACATGACTTGGGGAATTACAAACAAGGTCTTTTTTGTCATGTTTGTGTTTCATTTATTTAAACTAGCTACATTTTTATTTTTTGTATTGTCATTACATGTATGATGATTAAATAAAATCTGAGGTATTTTTAATTTCATTGCATGGTGCTTATGCAGTTATTCATTATCGATGGTATCTTGTTAAAAGCTCTTTTGGAAGTTAAGATACGAGTTGATTTTATACATACAGGTATATTTTGCTCGAGTTGTAATATAAATGTAGGTTAATAGTGTATAAACAAAGATGTTAAAATTTTAAAACTTACATTGTGTTTGTGAACATATTCAAGTTTTGCTGAAAAGTGCAAAGTATTAAAAAGTTGAATTTAATGTTTCCAAAAGCTTTTACTTTTTTTTTTTTTAAAGTTTCATTGCCAGCCTCTTTATTCTAGATGATAAAAACAAACTTTAAATCATTTCCATAATTATGTTTTCATTTCCTTGAAATTTACGCCTTTAGCTAATATTATTGGAATTATTTTTTAAATAACTGTTTTGGAATAAGCTGTGTGAAAATTCTAATAAGCCTTCTACTCTGTGAGGTGAAAAAGAGTGATTTTATATGAGTAATGCAAATTGATCTATAAAATATCTTGTACTTTTCTGTTATCAGGACCAGATCCAGAAGTGAAGGTATGTGTCCATGTATATATTACACATATGTATCTGTGTGCGTACATATATACGTACATTTCTGAATCCAGTCCTGATAATAGAAGAGTACCACATATCTGCATGTTGTTTCATTCTATTCTACCTGCTTTAAAAAATAAGACAAACTTTTTTTTGCTATTATTTTCTGTATAGCAAAGGTTCTCAACCAGAGGAATTTCCCCTGGTTTCCTGAAACTATGGAGTAGTTTCAGGGGGGATGCTATCAGCCTTTTATTTACCTCTTAAGTATTTAGTTTCAGTTTATGAATATAAAAATGTATTTTTATTCAAGTGTTGGTATTTATCAACCTTTTCTACACCCTTTTCCTGTTTAATTTAAAAATGCATTAAAATAGTCTAAATTTATATATATATATATATATATATATATAATGCATTTTTTGAGTTTTGGAAAGGAGAGGGGGGGAACGATTGTCTAACAATAGTGAAAGGGGGACATGTGGCAAAAAAAGGTTGAGAACCCCAGCTCTGTTGTGTTTTGTGGGAAACTAAATCTGTCAAAATTGTAATACGTAGCATAAATTTTTAGGTATTCCATGATTCATCACCCAAGCAAAGTTTCATTAAGGAAGAATTAAAACATACTTCAACTACTGAAAGTATAAGTGAAAATCACAGTGAGGCAGGTCCTGATGTAGCCGAATTTTCAGAAGAAGAACTTAGATCTGTAGCTGAGCGTAAGATTTAATTAATTATTTTTCCCCCTGAAACTGCCGAATTTACCTTCAGCATTAAAATAATTATTATGCTTTGTTTTGTTCTTTCATCTTCATGATATTTGTGAAGCCTGTTGCTTTTGCAAAGTATTCTTTTAAATTACAGCTTGAAATCAGTTTATGCCTTTTGAAATTATTACTTAAATAAAGCTTTATTTTTTATACCCCAGAAGAATGTGGTGCATTTTAGTTCTATAGTGATTCTGCACTATATATGCATAGGTAATTGTGATTTAAAATTCATTGTTGTGATAAACAAGTTAAGTTCACATTGCAATTAAAATGACATTTTTGTTGCATCAGATTTACAAATGTGATTGCTTCATTATTTTTGAAGCTTATAGAGATTGATTTAACCTTTGAAAATATATCATAAGAAAAGTTGTAGTAATTTGTGTAATAATAATGTAATAAGGTGTAATTTGATATACTGTCAAAAGCTGGACTTTTTCATGAGATTGAAGGGTTTGATAGTCTTGATGCATTCAGTTACATTGTGTTGTTTTACATAAATATATCTAATTGTATTTGTGTCATCCTTGCAGTTGTCATATTTTCTCACTTTTCAAATAGATAGCCTTCAATGATTCATACTTAAGAAAGGAGCTTACTCCTTATATGAATAAAAGTTTCTTTACTAAGGAAACTGTAAACCAAGCTTCTTAGAGTGGAATAAAAGATGAGTTGCCAACCAGTATTAATAGTAAAGTCACAGATATGTATGAAGTTCATGAGTGATTTTACTAGCATAGAATTTAAAGAACGTCCATGGCATGATTGTTAGTTATTTGCTTCTGTAACTGGGTCTTCTAAATAACCTGATATATTGTGAACACTTATTATATAAATTATTTAGAAGAATGTGATAACAGACTTTGGAATAATACGTTACCAGCAGTGATAATAAAATGGTGTCAAAATCTAGACAGGTCATTATTATGAAATAAGTAGATATATTACAGGTTCTCTTTATTGAAAGAAGTATTCTACTTTGTGCCTTTTGTGTAGAATTAAAAAGGGCAAGCCTTTTTTGTGGACTACAAGGCAAAGAATGACACATTCCATGTCATTTTCAGAACGGTATGCCCTAGTATACCCAAATCAAAGTGTGCTTGCCCAGAATAGAGGCATCCAATGCAAGATTAGAAAATTCAGGGTCATGCTGTCTGTTGAGAAAGTTATTGCTATTGTGCTTGTATGATCAGAAAGCAGGTTGGTGATTTTATCAGAAAGTTAAGTAACAACTAATGCAAGTGTTTTTATTGTGAAGTGTATAAAAAATATGAGATTCTGTACTAGCTATTCAGAGCAACTGTTAACAGAGGACTGCAACACTGGTGCTCAGAATTAAGGATGTAAACTTTTTTTTTTTCCAAAAAATACTGAACCCAAACCTGAAAGTCTGTGATGAACTAATAATGCTCTAGCAATGGTGTTGAGTGTGTAATTTTACTTATACACGTAAAAGGTGGTAGGTATGTCATATTTCTGCTCTTACTTCCTTCGTACACATTGGTGATAATCACTGTCTGTTATGAAACATGGTTAAATTTCATAAGTATTGTAATAGAATCAGTGACTGCCAACATTTAGATGATGGAATGAGATAAACAATTATTAGTAGGTCAGAGGCAGTACAATTACAAGTTCTCTTTGCAGGAGAACATGCTTAACACCTAGTATCATCTGTAATTTGTGGAGTTTCAGAAGTTCAATCCACATTCATAAGTTCTTTTCAAGGATTTCAAGAGGTTTATTTAATGTCCAATAAAGATTGCTATTTTGCACTTTCAGACAGGTGCCAGAAGATTGTTGCATTCACTTTGCACTCTTTTGAGCTCTGTACTGCCTTTTTTTTTAGGGTTTAGATTTTTCTAGTTTTCGAGGGTTATTGTTACCTGAAAAATTCATGAGATAGAGCTTTTTACCAGATCAGTTGTTTCTGCTCTTCTCTCGCCTTCTTGCAAGAGCTCATCTGGCATAGTAGAGAAAAAGTCAGCCTTAAACTCAACTTCCTTGGCCCCGAACTCTTTCCATTGATGAGTTTAGATTTAACCCAAATGCTGATTCTTGATATACTTTCATCTGGAGAATAATCCTACCATTGAATCTGATTCCATTTCTCCAAAATTCAAGTAAAGGAACCATTATGATTATTAGATATTGTCTGGGCAAGCATCATAAGTGGATTGTCACACACCATTTTGTGTTTTTGATAAAGATTGTGTGACTACTCAGGGATATAGGGGGCAGATCTTAAAATCCTATATATCAGATTTCAGGAGTGCAGTTAGCTGTCAGTTTGTTTTTGTCGCTGATATTCCTGTTCCGCATAAGACTCAACTCATGATGAATAGTTATTTTTGAAGTGAGGATATTTAGTAGATGGATTGGTTAGCCGTATTTCCAGACCACAATCTGATTGAACATGGTATTATAATTTTATATGAAATAACTGGATGAATTAGATGTAACATATTCAGTAAACAGCTGTATGTATTTATAATTAGAAACCAGCAATATGCATTTAGAAATGGGCAATTGCTATTTGCTAAGCAACTCTGAGAACCCACCCAAAAGCTAGTACAGGAGTGAGTATGACTTAAGTCTCTTAGAGGTGATTGTGCTCCCTAATTAGCGTCATTTTAGGCACCAGCTTGCATTATCAATTTTGGACATTCCTGTTATCATAAGCATTGCTCATGATTTTGAATGCTTTAACTGCTGTATTGAGTGAATTGCTATCATATATTGCTTATACCAAATTTCATTAAATTCTCTTTGGTATATTTTGAAAAATCTAAAGAATGAGAAATTGAAAATAAAGTATGTCAATCTAGATACTGCAAGTTTTTAAAGCAGTGATGTAATTCAATAGTCTGCTTGGTTAAATGCACTATCTGACATTGAAAATGCAACACCAAGGAGTGACCAGAAAGTGATGAAGCTCAGCAAACAGAGACAGCAATGAACAATCAGTGATCTTTATTTTGAAATGATATGCATAATACAGAGCAAAAGCAACCTCGGCTCGTTAGGTTGTAGGACCCCAATGGACACGGCAATACACAAAGCAACACATCTAGATACAGAGTCTGTGGGCTATGGATGATGTCCTGAGGAATGGCTCTCCATTCCCAGTCAATCATTTGCCACAATTTGTCTTCTGAATGCGGCAATGGCATCCAATCACATTCCAAATGTGTTCAATTGGTGAGAGATCAGGAGAGAACGGTGGCCGGGGAAGCATTTATACACTTTGGAGAGTATGTTGGCGTATGCGAGCAGTGTGCGATCAAGCGTTATCCTGCTGATAAAGGGGATTGGGCAATCCCTGAAGGTTGAGGAGTGTAACCGGCTGCAGCACATCATCCACATATCGTTAAGCCATCATAGCGTCCTGAATACAAACTAGAGGTGATCTGGAATCGGACGCAATTGCGCCCCAAACGCTGATGTCGCGTGGTGGGGTGTTCCACAGTTGCTGCCAGATTGGACCTGTCTCCGCATCGAAGGCACATTTGTACGCGGCGAATATCATCATGGAGAAATAAAAGCGTGACTCATCTGAGAACACGACCCTGTACCATTCCATCTTCGACATTGCTCAAACCCAGCACCATTGCAGATGTTGGCATCTATGACTTGAAGGCCAATGGCAGTCTTCTTAATGTATGCCTTGAGTGCAAGCCACTAGCCGCCAATTGACGGCAAATAGTTCTGGTTGATATATGAACATCCAGGTTGTCTTAAACATGCTGCAGAATAGAGGTAGAAGTGGCTTGTGGGTACACCACCACTTGCCAGCAGATGCATCAATCCAAACATGCTGGCATCACTGGCTGCACCAGCACTCCTCAAAATTGTCATATTTTCTTGTTCCAACCATCGTTGCCACAACTGTTGTTTGTCAGCTGGTATTTGCCGTATGGATCGACCTGCCCTTCTCAGTCCAATCACCATGCCCCTCGTAAAATTGTCTGTCTGCTGGAATTGCCACTGTTGACAATGGCCTGGCATTCTCTGCTATTACATGCGTCCTCTGAGACGAAAACAAATTTTCTCTGATGATTTCCCTAGTAGAAATAAATTGAACAGTCTGCTGGTTCCTTCCGTAATATCTTCTTTAATGTTCACTGGAGCATTGTGCATTTCACATCGTTCGCATAACTCAGTGACGTGTCTACCCTGAAATTTGCATATTTTCAGGCCACTCCTTGTGTTGCATCTTCAGTGTCGGTTAGTGTATATGGGTCTGTAAATAAATTTCCCGAGGAAATACCCCTTTCATTTATTTTTGTATTTGTTGATAATTCAAAAACCATTAATTTAAAGAGAGCAGATGCTGCATTATTTTTTCTTTTTAAAAGTAGTATGTATGTTTGAAAGTATACAAGTTGTTCCAATTCTGTGAAACTGGAATAAACCAGGCAAAGAAAATTTTGAAAATGCCAGTGATAGATTGGATCGAATATGTCAGCAAATGTATTGTTTTATAAGAGACTAATGAGAAAAATTTTAAAATAAAAAGATATACATGGGAAATTACTGGCCCTATTAAAATATTCTTGAAAAGGGCATGCACTTTGTCTTCCATTTAGAATATCATTGCTGGACTGAGGAGACAAAGTACATTGGATGAAATTTCTTTTTTTAATAGTTTTATAAGTATCTATCATTTAATTGTATAACTAATTTCGTACCAGATGATTTTTCTTAGGCGCATTATATATTGCCTAAAACTTTTTAAAAGTAAATTTTTTTATGGCTTGTTAGAATGGCTGAAAATACAGTGAATCAAGTAAAGAGGTGAATTTTCCATATAACAATTTTGAATGGTAATAAATTTTCATTTATTTATTTAACTGTGAATTATTGGAATAAATAGCACTTCCTTTTAAAGTAAGTCACATATTTACCTCTTTAACTATTGATGATTATGCTATGCCTATTTCCACCATTTGATGGATTGGAGAATCCATCATTTTGATGGTGTGGTGGTTTTAGTGCTTATATGATTTGTTTGCCATTGCATGCATGCATTGGGCATTTATTATTTAAATCTCGGCATATTTCAAATGTATTCAATATCAGCATTCAGGTATAAATTTTTGAATCTTTATAAAATGCTAAAGCAATGTCTTTTGATTTCATGTCGCATTATATAGTTTATTGTATAAGTAATTTTATTTGAAAATAATTTATTAAAATTTCTTTATTCAGTTTTCAAGGAACCTTCTGCCTTTGACTTTTTTCAAAAAGCATCGAATTCTAAAGTGAGTATTATTGTGTTTTGTAATTTATATATTTGAATTTCTAATGAGTATTAGGTTGTTATTTTTAGCTGTACAACTTAAATGATTGTAAAATGAATTGTAATTAGAAAGGTAATTTAATATTTTTAATTAAAATATGAGTTTCCCCTACTCTAAAAGGCTTTGAAAGTGAAACTTCAGTTCTCTCTTTTTATATTAAAAATGAAGAGCTCTGACGTGAAATTAAATAGATTAAAAGTGAAGTGTAGTGAACTGATGCTAGAAAAACAGAAAGTGTACTTTGGAAACTTTTTGGTTATGATTTGCAATAGCTTGAACATACCTTGCGTCAGAATGTATGTATGCTGAATATGAAAAGCAACATCCAGGGTGTCCTTACCATGCTACAGAATGGAGGTAGAAGTGGTTTGTGGGTATGCCACCGCTTGCTAGCGGATGCATCAATCTGTATCTTCAAGCATAAAGATGTAAGATATTAAGATCTTGAAAGCATAAAAAGTATGTAGTGACAGAAATTCTTTCAATGAGTCAGTAGGTAAAGCAATATTCCCCCTCAGATAAGTGAGCATTATAGAAGAGAAAATTAGAGAAGTATTCTTAAAATTGAATAATTCAAGTTATAACTAGTAACGATTAATGTAGAGCATCTCTTTAATCTGTGTAGACTTTTAATTTATCATGGTTTTAAACCATTGGCGCATTTGTGCATTTAGAAGTTCAAATTATCATAACCTAACTGCGAAACTATAAGAGTCCGTACTCAGGTTTAGTTGCGATTTTCTTTATTTTAATTGACGATAAAAAAACTTTAATTTAAGGACGCAGCCAAACTGTGTGATTTTCGCTTGGATATCCATCTCTGTTAGATGATATCTTGAGGCAGTAAAGTGCTTTAGGCATTGGAAGGATACATCTTACATATCCAAAATAGTGAAGTATAGTGAATGGAAAATTTTATTTAAAATGAGAGAATGGGAAATCGCTATAAACTGATTTGAGGTTTAAATTTTAATGCTTTTTTTTTTTTGAGGAATTGAGAAAAGTTTAAATTTTCTCTTTAGCAGTTTCTCAAATCAAAATACATTTCTGCAATAATTAATGTATTGAGAAAGATTCAGTAATTTTCAAATAAGTGACATGACAAAAGCTCAAAACTTAAGTGTTTAGCATTGTTTCCATGACCTTGTGCTCCTAACACATTTTACACGTAATTTGAGCTTTCTAGATTTAGAACTGCAAGGAAGAAATAAGACATTAAGTGGCAAATTTGTTACAGTAGCATCCTTGTTTAGAATATGAACTTCTTGATATTGGCGAAGATCTCTGGAAAAAATATTTCGATAAGTTTCGAAATGCAGAAAAACTTCCCAATTTTAACTTGTACCGTAAAAATTAAAAACATTTCAAAGGATTTGATATCTGATGAAATAATTTTAAAAACTTCAGAAGTACTGTTCAGTATCTATGTTTTCCTCTTATAGCTGATTTAAATCTAAAATATATTCAGGGAAAAATTTGATATGTTTGGTACAGAGAACAAATTTCCAGAAAATGAAATATAGTTGCATAGTCGAGTGCGATGTAGAAAGCTATTCCCAAAATATAAAAAATCTTTGAAGATTTAAAAAATATATTAATTGTGTAAAATATCCAAATAATAAGAAATGTTGTGAATATGTCACTTCTTTTGGATTCATCTGTTTATGTGAATTTTTTTGTCACTTGATTAAATAAAAATAAATCATTATTCTTTGCTTTCTGATTACTGTATCATCGTTAAGACTTTCTTACTGGCATCTTCTGTATGTGTGATTGGTGGTACAGACTCTTAATAAATGTTTGGCTTACCAAGCCATTAAAGACTGCTGAATAATGGTAATCTGGCTTAGGTTGGAACCTAGATGAGCAAACTGGCAGCATGATTGGCTTTCATGGTTTTTCTCATAAGTAACATGAATACAAATCATCTTAGAAAGTTCTCCATGAAGGTATCCCACCCCTTTGTCTGATAGCTCGTGTGCTTAGTCGTATTCCGATAATTTAACCTTAATTTAATAAAAAGTTAGGTATTGCAGAATTCCAATAATCTACTTTAAGATGTAAACAAATAAAAAAAATTCAATGTGGCAGCAAATTTATAGGCATTTATTATACGTATGTGTAAATAATTGTTTTAACAGAAGTATATGAAAATTAATTACATATTTTGGTTAAAAAAGGAATTAATATTATTTATACAGTTATTTAGCTTTTTCGACATGTTCAGTGGTACCTTTTCTTGTTTGTTGTTATTACACACAGACTGAATTTTTGCAAATATTTCATTTTAAATGAACCTCTACTTTTGGGTGTGTATTCTGCTATATTTTAAAAATTAATTTTGAATGTACATGGCAAATATTAATAAAGCATTTTTTTGTCTCCGCTTTAAACCTTGTCATAGCTGATGTGTTTGGAATGCATGCAGAGCCAATAAGAATAGATGCTTAATCATGCAAGCATTACGGGTTTGTTCCTGGTATTTCAAAGTTTCCCAAAATGTCACAAATAAGTCATATTTTCTTGATCTTAATTCCAAAATGCCCTTCACTTTGTACCTTGATTTCTTCTAATATGAAGAGTGTCCCAAAAATCACTCAAGAACTAATTTCGATAGAAAATGTAGATGTATAATTTAAAATTGCAATTTTTCACTAATTCATAAAGTATACATAAATAGTAAATTGATTCATGAAGGGTTTGTATGGAATAGCATGTAGGTAAATGGCATATGCATATCGGGTAAGTGGCTTATGTATGGAATAGCATATTGGGTAAATTGCTGGCTCATATGCACTCTTTCATTAAAATTTTCTGTGGCTATTTTTCCATAAATGTGGCTGAATTTCATTCATACAGTGCTCAGTTTCCTCCTTCAGGGCATTGTTTTTAAAATATGCCCAATAATGAAGAAGTGTTAGATATTTATTTTACCCGCCTTTTCCTTAGATTTTTAAACTTGTCTTTCAATTGCCAGTGCCTCACCAGTAGCTGAGTTTTGAGTTCCATGAATACCGAGTTCGATCACATTCAGATGGGTTGGCTGTATATTGGTTTTCTCCATGTGTAAATGTGAATATGAGCCAGTTTTCCTTAGAAATTACTCCACAAAGACATCCCTTTCCTTAGGTAGATAGCCCTTGTGTGAATTGCTGTATTCAAATAATCTAATCTAACATTCAGTTGCAGTTGTCATGTGTGTAAGAGTATAGTTTCTGAGAAATGTCCTTTTTTTTTAAATGGAATAATGTTTGTATAAAATATCTTGATCTGTCATTTAAGAGTTTGTAATATAAAGACTTATTAACAATACTGGAATTATTGCAGTTGCTGAGAGAGTCACCGTTGGGACGTTTATCGCTGTTTGTGAAACTTGATTCTACTAAGGGTGGATTTGAAGGTGAGATGTATTAGATGTGATTATTATGTGATTAATTTTATTTGTTACCTTTTAATGTAAAATCACAAGAATAACACGAGTACCACTTGAATTTTCATCTTTATCTGATTAGTTGAATGATTGTCAATTTATTGTCTATCGAGAGAGACATAGTCATCTGTGAGGTGGTGGTTTCGTATCATAGACAAACATAATTGTATTTAACTATGTAATGTGTGCAACATTCTATTTACAAGGTAATGCTCTCCAGTTTCTGTCTAGATTAAAACTATTGAATGCTCATGTGTAAGCTGATGTAATAGCTCTGAGACCAGGTCCTGTATGGATGAATTTAATAACTAACTTCTCTTCAAGCTCTGTATTTTCTTCCTTTCAAAGTTGTATCTTCACTAGAATTACATATTTTACTGCATTTTGTGAATGACTCAAATCTGAAACAGGTTATTTTATGACTTGCCTTTTAACAGAAGCATGGTGTTTTTTAATTCATCATATGAAGAGCTGTTTCATACTGTTGTTTTTGAGTATTAAGGTTAATTTATTGCTATTACATCAATATCAGTTAGACATAAAAACAAGGTTATTACCGTATAAAAATTTATAATACATGTCAGTCTCCATAAAGTTTTATAATCTCATCAGTAAGCTTTATGTAGTTTGAGGGGATAAGTTTTTGTGTTGTATGCTTAAAATAATATTTTTTTTTAAGGGAGCCAAGAGAAAAGTGCTCAAGATTCTGGTTTAGACATAAGTGGTGACAGGTGAATACAATTTTTTTGTTACATTTTACAGAATAAGTGTCTCATGATTTTTTTTGTTATTAAATTGTATAAAACACCATTTCACTGAAGTGCAGAATTATTTTCCCTTTTCCAGCAACTCTCTAAATGCTGCTTGTGGTAATGATAGGGAGTATGAGACATTTCAGTCAAGCTTAGTCATGACTACCGATTCTGCAACTGTTGTATCTGATGATCCTGTTCTTACAGATATAAACTCAAAGTCCATGAAGAAAGTAAGTCAGATGAGCTATATGGAAGAAACTGAACTATTATTTTGCAGTGCTATGTTGTAAACTAAAATGGGGGGGGGGTGCGGAAAGCAATGATAATTTCTCTATGTTTTTTAAGATGCAGTATGTGTTGTTTTCTTGTAGTTTATATGGCTAAGAGAATGACTGAAAGCTTATTGATATTCAGAGCTGTAACATTGATTCAAGAACAAGGTATGGATATATTTCAGTTAGTACGGTAAAATAGTGGAAATGGTGATTTCAGCAATTAAGTAGATTGAGTAGTGATGGATATGAAGAAAGGAGAAAAAAAGATACTTTGAATATATCTTTAGGTAAATAATCATATTGTGAGTCACATGTCATAATTGTTTACCTCTTAACACATAGAATTAAAAGATTCAGTAAGTTGGTCATTGCAAGCCATTTTAAAGAACAATGATTTAGACGCTAGATTAAGTTGAGACAAAGGAACAGCTTTTGCAATAAACTATAAAAATTATTGTTGGGGATGAAGTTCCTGGAAGAGTTTGTTTGAACATTTTATTATGACATTGGGCTGTCAAAAAGTTAATAAATGAGTTTGATGTTCTGAGGAGGATGTCTTGGTGACAATGTGTTTTGTGGCTACAGATATTTATAAGGTGTAAATGTCTACAGGAAACCAAAATTAGGTTGATCAAAGGTCACCGATCTTCTAAGATGATGATACATCACCTTTCAACAAATCCTCAGCTGATGTTACATATTTTATAAGTTGTGTACAATTTATTTTGACATTTAAAGTTTATATTACATATGTGATATGTAAATATGCAGATTTGTAAAGTTTACAGTTTAGAAAACAATATGCTTGTAAGCTGAATTTTTGCTTTATGGTATATAATACTTTAACCACAAATGTAAGAATTTAAAAAATGCTAATTAATTTTTTAATTAAAGCCATTTTGTTTCATTTTAAAGGTGTGTATTCTAAATACGGCCATACTTCTTAATTTGTGATAACTTTAAAATGTTTCTGACAGAGTGGATGTACAATATTCATCAGTCTGGGCTTTCAAAAATTGTGCATTATTGCACATGCAGCCTAATAATGTTCAAGAATACTTTTTGGTATGGGACTGTTCAGACATAATAGAACCTTGTAATATGGACTGTTGCTCCCTCATATTACCAAAAGATCTGATTAAACGGGGATTAAGACTGTGGATTTTTGCATGTGTGTTCATTTTAAACCTATTTACAACTTAGCTGTAAATTTATTGTTGCGTGAAAACAAAGAAGTTGAAATTTGCTATTAATTTTATTCCTTTAAATCTTTTACTGCTGATACATGCAGTTATTTTTTTAGAACAAAAAATATGTGTTTCTGTGGCATCATTTTAATGTGATAGTGTATCTCTCATTGAATTTTAAAATAAAACGAAGGCAAAAATTTTTTATGGATTTGCATTATTTTAAATTTCTGTAGAGACCTCATTTTTAACCCTTTTATGCCTCTCCTTTTTTTAATAAAATTTTCACTTTTTTTCATTGTTTTACATCATAATTTTTGCATCTTCAGGCTACTACTATTAAATGTATTCCAGTACTGTTTTGTTTGATGGCATCGAAACCATCTGTTTGAGAATTCTCATCAGAATTTTCTGTGTTCTTGCTAGTAGTAGCAATAAAACTGTTTTGTCCGACTTCTAGGGGGAAATCATATTTTTTGTGCTTTAGGTGCAGTAAATTATGTATTGTTTGCAAACTTGTTATATATACTAAAAGAAATAATTTTCCTGTGAATTATTCTAGGATAATGCTGAAATATGGTGAAGTTCATCATAAAATTGTGAATTTTAAAAATCAGTTACTTTCATTAGTATAAATTTAATGATAAGGATAGTTTGACAAGTTTGAACGCTCAGTATTTTTGGGTAAAAAGTGTAAATGGAATCTGCTGCCCTGAAAACACATAAAGAAATTACTTACTAAAATGATGTAAATAAGTAAGCAAAACTCCTGTGGTTTGTTTCATGATCCCTCATACTCCACAAGCTGAGGAGGCACCTTTCAACATTTTACAGAAATGATGAATTTATTCAGACATTAAGTAGTGTAAAAATTATTATATACAAGTTTGTAACTACAGTTTACTTTGAAATGCCTGTCTCCAGGAAACCAAGGTACAGTCCTATTTAATAGAACATCATCAGCATGTATTCAGCTACTGGTTATGTACACACTGCATCTATTCAGTTCCCACCCATACCCTGATTCCCAATGGCTATAAATTGCGGGAGCTAACTGCCTGTTCCCTTTGAGACGTGAGAGAAAAGAGGAATATTAGATGCTATATTTTCCACCTAATGTTGTGATTGGGATGCAAACCCAAAATCACATATCTGATATCTGTTTGGTACATTAAAATACTTCTTGGATAAAAGTAAATCCAAATCTCAGCTAAAAATTCTTACATAATACAAATTTTCATTTTAATTGTTACTGTAATCAGTGTTGGGGTAATCACTGTTGTCCATAGAAATACATAAAAACGTTTGTAATAACTCCCATAACTGATAGCAAATAAATCTAAACCTAAATTTCAAAATACAATTAAAACACCCGACACTTAGCACGATAAACATATTCAACAAGAAACCGTGCAGATCTCAATTAATTCATTTAACTTGTAAAAATAGACAAATAATCATGTTGATTCACTATTATAATAATGTAATTTAAGTGATCTTCTCATGAAGCTAAGCTAATTGTTCACTCAATATTATTTCTAAAGTCAATATAGAGTTACAGAGAGTCACATAATAATGGCTTATATAATCGGTCTGTACTACAGTAACTGAGTTATGCAGAGGTAATTGAAACAAAGCATCAGCACTGTTAAACTTTGTCTCTGAGCAATGTGCAATTGTTATATCATATCCTTTGAGCACTAATACTTGGTATTTTAACTTTGATAATTATGAACATTCTTGGTGATAAATGAGAGAGGATTATGGTCTGTGATTGATTCGATGTGAGAGTGAAAAATCCAAACTTGAAATTCTTCAAATTATAATTGCAAATACCTCAGTTGTTGGCCATGTCAGATGATGTTTTATTAATTTTTAGCTTGTTTAGCTCACAAGATGTACAATTTTCCTTCTTTGTGTTAAGACAAACAAGCACCATTGCCTTTTAATGAAAGGACAAAGGATTCCAGGCTCATCCCGAGAAGACAGTGCATCCTGTTGGTATGATGTTCCAAGAAAACGGTTCAGTGACAGAGGCATCTATCATGAAAGCATTAAACAGACCCTAACTCTTGTGCTAGAATTCTTGATACTACTGCATGAACCGTCAGTGCCATGCACGCAACATGCGTGACACCTTGGTTAGAGTGAGACCAGGGTGATGTTGTCATTTCGATCAGTTTTTCTCTCCATCCTGTAGCCACTATTTTTATAGTTTTTATATTCATGTCACTGCATCTTAATTTTGTCCGATGTAAGCGCAATTTTC
This sequence comes from Stegodyphus mimosarum, assembly GCA_000611955.2. Classification (NCBI taxonomy): domain Eukaryota; kingdom Metazoa; phylum Arthropoda; class Arachnida; order Araneae; family Eresidae; genus Stegodyphus; species Stegodyphus mimosarum. The sequence continues at coordinate 708,904 of KK118074.1, read as the reverse complement.
TTGGAAGGATAATATACAGTGTCTATAAAGCCACAATTTCCCCTCTGTCAAATTCAGGAAGTTGCTTGAATTACTGCCTCCCCACTTTGTTTTGAATGAGACATATTGAGGTTTTTCTAGCAAAGGAACAGCTGGAAGACACATGATTCCAATAATTTAAGCAGCATATTATTCCTGCTTTTTATAATGACTCTAGGTGGCATTGCTGACACACATGATTTGCATATGACTTGAATTTGTTTATCATTTGCATGTCCTATTGAGGTTTATACTTGCTGCAAATTTCAAGCCTGTTGGATGCATCCTTCATGGTAGCCAACAATATACCAAAGCAACAAATGCATAAAGGATGAATATAAGAGGCTTGAAATTTGCACCAACCATATACCTCAGTAAGAGGTGCAAGTGATTAACACTGCAACTTCTGTCTAACAATATTCCAAATGCAAATAGACTTCACTAATAGTTTTATGTAAGCATCTGTAAGTAACTGATAAGCAGTTACAAAGTAAAATTTAAATAATTGATGACTTTATTTCAGAGATTATAAAAAAAGTCTAGTGTTACAAAAGAGAGTGAGTGATTTTTATAAAGTAATGAAATTATTTCAATTCATTAACATATTATAAATTATCCCCAAGTGTGTAAAGTGTTTAGAAATTTTTCTGCTCGTAGGGTAGTAAAAAGTATTGAAAAGATGGCTGCCTAATCAGTGTAAGTTGGCAGCTGGAAACTGGCACCTGTAACTTAGTTGGTGGCATAATTTTTTTCCCCCTTAAATTCCAAGTGTAGTCAAATTTCAATAGGAAGCTCATCTTCAGTGATTGAAAACTCTTGTCTTGCAATTTTTTCTGGATGATTTGTAGATATTTTAACTTATACTGTTCTTATAAATGTACTGGATCAGCTGTATTTTTTTTCCAAACCGATCTTAAGTTCAAAGTTGGTAGAGTTTAAAAGTGACTGCTGTCTCATTTTCATAAGAAAATTATAACTAATTTTGAACATTTGATATGCTATAAAACAGTACTATGTTTGTCTGCTATCCATTTCTGTTCTTTAATAAACTGATTTCGATTAAGTAATCTTTTTAGAGTTAATTAGCGTGCTAAATTTTTGTAGTAGTTTTGAGAACTGTTTTATGAGTCTTTCAGTGCTTATGTGTCTTGGAGGAAATTATGTAATGTAACTTTTGTTATGCATACTAAATTTTTTGCAAATTGTTTTTAAATAGAGTTATAATGTTGCTTTTTAGATGGATAAAACAAGTTCTAGTCATCAGCAAGGTTCACATTGTGTTCAGGTATGTGGTTATCTGTTTATACAAATAAGTAATGTTCTTTCCCAAACCAGGAAAGATAGATTTTTTGTATTATAAAAATTAAAATTCTAAAATTTATTGCAGTTGTCTTTTTGGGAGGGAAATTGAAAACAATTGCAAATTATATTAAAAAAAAAGTATGTGCAAAATCACAATTACTTTCAGAAGCATAGATTACAGAGATGGGAAAGATCATAAAATGGCAGTAAAGAAAGTTTTTGCTCTTTTACATTCTACATCCTGTTGTTTCTAGATGTCAGCTCTTCATACAAATTTTCATATATTATGGAATGTTCAGGTATCCATCATATTATAAAAGTGAAAGTGGTATAATTACAAATGAATAGAAATTGAACTGATTTAAACAATCATTACGTAAAAGTTGGTGCTAGAGGTCTGTGCAAGATATATTGAAATTGAGTTATTGATTAGAATGTAATTAAATATGTCTAAGATATATGAAAATACAATGTGTCCGTAGGTTCTTATGCAGGCTTCGGTTTTGCGTTGTAGACATAAATTTTCAGATGCAAATATGTTTCAAATAATAGTAATATTTACGATTTGCCGTTTTTTAATTTAAAGAGTCTACTTTGCAAAATTTTGAAATCTTTAATTTTTATGTAGCTTTTCAGTCACTATTGTTATATTTAGCAAAAGTTTTACTCATTATAAAGAATAAAACTCAAAAGATTTGACTCTGGTTTAATGAGAATTGATGGGAATATTTAAAGTTTTGAGATTGTTTTCATGGGTTGCACATAAATTGAAAGCCAAAAAGCTTGCATTTTTACATAACTCAAAATGAAATATCAGTGTAGAAAAAAAAATCTGAAATTAATTGATTAAATAATAAGCATTTCTGTACAAATTGTCAAGAAAAGTACGGTTTCCACCCATAAAAGAGATCCTATTTACAGAATCTTGGAAAAATTGCATTCTAAAAACAGTGGTATGTTTCAATAATGGAACCTATTGAACTCATAACATTATTTCTAAAAATTAAAATTAAAAATATTTCTAGTTTAATGATTTTTTGGTGTGATTCTAAAGTAATAAAACTGCATGAGAATATTGGTAACCTGTGTTTAGCATTTAATGAAAACATAAATTATGTGTGTGGAAATGCTTTTGGCATACCATGTGCAGCAAAATTTTAAATTAAAAAATGTTACATGCTAGTAAATCATAAAAAAATATTTCTGAGTGACATTAAATGGGGAACATTAAACTTCACATTGTTTTATTTTTTAACTGACTATCAAGGCAAGCACACAAAAATGCCAAATTTCAAAATTAAATATTTTTCGCCAATTTTTTTGCTTACTAGTCAAGCATTTTATATTTTATGTTTTGGACTTTAATTAAAAGTTAGATTTTATAATTTTTGCAAAATTAATTTTTTAAATTTAAAATTCCTAATCATAAGTATTTGCATTATTTAAAGCATTTTTGTAACTGGAAGTATATGTCTAAGACTAATGTTTGTGAAAATAAAAACTGGATAAGAACTTTTATCAATAGGTACTGGTAGAAATGGGCAGGACACCAGATTCATTCATTTCATTTCACCATTGGTCGTACAAGTATAACTGTGCCATAGTAACTGTGCAATTCTGCGCAAATTTTGATATCTTTCCCTATCAACAACCTCTTGAGAGAACTTTCGGCCAGCTGTGAAATTTGGGTGTGACCCCTTATTGTGCAGACACTGTACACTTACAGACATCCAAGTCTTTTTGGGGATTTGAACCCAGGCTCATTGGTGCAAGTCAGCATCACTAACCATTATACCAGCTGCAAAGCACTTTTATGGGCATAATGTATAAACAAGATATCTTGTTTATACATTATATCTTGTTATACAATTATTTTGTTGTTGTTTATACATTATATGAAGATATCTTGTTTATACACTATGCACTTTTCAATACATAGTGTATAAACAAGATAAAGATAGTAGGATAGATAAGATAAAGATAGATGGCAGATAGATAAGATAAAGGTAGTTAAGAGAAATCTAGTTGATTGGAAAATTGTCGAGCATTTCCTTTTCAGCCTGATATATTAGGCTTATTTTAGTGAGTTGATATACTGTTAGGCTAATTAGAAAATGTACTTAATGGAATGCTTAAGCAGCCAAACATGGTGACCTTTTAAATGATTTGTATTTGAAACATTTTTGAAGTGTTGAATTAGTTATTAGTTCTTAGGTAAATAACAATGTTCAAGGAAAACTGCTCAACAGTCAACTTTGTTTAAAGAATTATTATTAAATAGTAATTATGGAATAATTGCTATTGTATAATACACTGGTAGACTAATAGTAGTAAAACAAATTAGACTATCGTTTAGACTTTGAATATAGTTTTTTCAATCATCAGTAATCTGTAGTTGTTAACTGTTTTACTGAAGATAGACCTTAAGGTCTGTCCTCATTTATTTTCTGATAGTGAATTCGTATGATGCTTTGAACACATTTGATTTGTTTGACAGTTAATTTGTGATACTGCACATTTGCAGCTGTTATATGCTTAGTCTTTTAACTTTGATTCAGACCAGAATTATCGATACCGGATAATCGAGACCAGAAATCGGAAAATAAAAGGTCTATCTTCATTTATTTTCTGATAGCGAATTCATATGATGCTTTGAACACATTTGATTTGTTTGACAGTGAATTTATGTATATATCCGAGATGTCTTCAAGGATTTGTGGATTAGAAATCTTTAAGTTGCATCTAGCAAATCACGTTTTAATAATACCACATTTTTTTCCTTTTTTTTTTTTTTTTCATTTTTTTTCTTTTTTTTTTTTTTTTTTTTACTTTTATTTCTGCCAATTTAATTCTAAATTAATTGGGATAATTCTTGAGGTGTAAAATTTGCCAACATTATTTTACAGCTTAAAAATTTTTCCAATAAGTTTGGAATTTGGCGAAGGTGTACATTCTGAATATTTAACAAAATAGTCTCCAACTGCAGCTGATTTTGGTTTATTCCTAGTCGTTTGAGTCATTTTTTTCTGCTGCTCTGTGTTGCCTTTTTAACTTCCCTTTATTATTTTTCTTTCTGTTGCATTGGTAACCATTATTATTATTCTCAGAGATTGAGGTATCACTTTGGCAACAAATTATTTTAATCTTTATAGAATGCGAAGACATGATGACAAATGATGTTTCATTCAGATTATTGAAGTTACAAGAAATTTTTCAAAGTTGGCAACTCGATTTTCTTCTGTTTCTTTTGTGATTCTCTTTCTTTCTTTTTTTTGCTGCCCTTTCAAAAACATTGTAAATGCTTCCTAATTTTTTTAGCCATTTTTGATTTGTAATCACTGTCAATTTGTTCTAATTTTTTTTTGTGTGTGTGTGGGGGGGGGAAGTTGGGAAAGGTTTTTGCTATTTATTCTCTAATTTACTTTTGAGATCTTAGAACGTGAGGGCTTTATTTTGACAAACAGTAGCTTTACATTCCAAGATGTTGGTCCAAGATGTCTTTTATCTGAGATATGGATCAGTTTGTGTTAGATCTTGCTTTACCAATTTTCTTTGTTTTTCTTAAATACATGCCAATTTTAAAAAGCCAAAATATCTGAAAATATGTGACATTATGTGATTTTTCAACATTTGCTGATTTCAGGAACACAAGTTATTTACAGAAGAAGAATTCAGTCAAGCTTTAAAGATGCAAGAGCTCCTATTTCATGAAAAGCAACTGAAGAGAGACAGAGAGCGTTGTGACCAAATGAAACTTTTAGAGAGAGATAAGCAGATTTTGAAGAACCAGCTTGTAGCTCTAAGTAAAGGTTATAGAGCATCAAGGTAATGCATGCTATAAAGGAAATTAATCAACAGTGAAATCCTGATTTAATGCATGATTCCTTGTCTGATAACTTTTGTTCATAGAATTTGTGTATGTACTTGTTTAAGTATAACACCTTAAACAGTGTAATGAAACACAGTTGTATGCCTACTTTAGAAATGATGTCTAGTCTTTAGAAAAGCTATTCACATGCAAAATATGATGGAGTTTTTAAAATCTTATTTCATCTTATTTTTGGAGAGCTGGAATACTATTGGGTAGACTACATAACAGTACAGGTAGCTGACTGATTTGGGTTTTGTTTAGGTTCATGCAAACTGCTATCGAACTAAAAACATTTATTATAAATCTACAGAAAGCTCGGTTAACAATGTAATAATAAGGATATTGAATACATAGAAACACATTATCCTCATTATGTGAGAATCGTGCTAGCTGCAAGAGTGTCTGGAGTTTTGAGTCTTAGAGCATTCTGTGTACTTGCTTTGTCTGGAACCGTTTGCAGACTGAATTAGTCACACACACTTTGAATTTTTTAATTGTATTTTACATCCTCTGATTCATTTGAAAGTGATATGAAGATATCAGTGGAGCTATAAGGTCATTTGTTAGTTTGTCCCCTGAATTCAAGAGGCCTTCATGACAGACCCAGTGCAGATCACCAAAATCCTCTGACACTGGCCATAAAATTATGACTTGTAATATAAATTGGAGGCATTGCTGAAAATGTTATTGCTCCTGCAATATCAGAGCATGTCGTCCTGCACCATGTAACAGCTTGAAGACTGTGACTTCTGAGGAGAATGCACAGAAGAATTTCTTAGCTTTGCGTGGTCTGCTACAGTGTAGTAAATTATTGCTAAATGTAACAGTAAAGTTTGGGTTTTTTTCAAAGTTTTTTGGGCCAATTTCGTGAAAGTATTAAATGCTTCATCATTAATTTCATAATAGCGTGAAATTTTCGGCTATCTTGACTCCAAAAAGCATCTGCAAGTCATGATTTATTATGTTCTTTCTGTGTGTAATATCCTCCTATCAACATGTTGTATTTGATGTTGCTGAGGAAAATTCATAGCTCTTAATTTAATTCCAACCTTCAACAGTATCTTCTTTATAGCTTGCTTTGATAGCAGATTAAGTTGTAATTAAAAGTTTTGCAGTATGCTTCTATAGGAAATCCCAGCATCTGATGCAGAGAAAGTATGAACATTTCATTTATTGAGGGAAAGCAATATTTCTACTCCGGTATTTAAAGTGGGAAAATTTCAGTGTATAATATCTGAACAGAAGATACACAAAAGCTAAATTAGCTAACTCTCAAGAAAAAGTCCTTACAAAATGCAAAAATCGAAAATTTGACAATTTATTAAACTAACATAAAATATTCATTAAATTGAAATATTCCGCTTCACATAACATTTTAGAAATGGAAGAAAAACATTGAATCGGGATTTGGCTTTAGAGAATAGCTTATTTTTATTGTAAATTTTAAATAGTGATAAATAAATTAATCCGTATGCAAATTACATGCTGTTTCTATAATTTCATGCACTAAAAAAAAAGTGAAGGGAAAGTTTTTTTTTTTGAATGCATTTATTGTCTAGGGTTGTTTTGGAGGAGCTGCTAAACATTTTCACATTATGGTTGAGTGCTAAAGAACAAGAGCGTGTTGAAATGACTAGCAATAATCGGAAAGTGATGAAAGAACGGGATCAGGTAATTAAAGTTTTTTTCTTTAGCTTATATCTTATAAACTTCTGTTGCACATGAAATTTACATTGTATGCTTTCAGGCTCTGGAAGATCTGCAGAATGTTGAATCAGCTTTTGCTGACTTACACAGGCGATATGAGAATTGCAAATCTGTTTTAGAGGGATATAAACAGGTATTTATTCTGAAAATTATTCCTTATAGGGGAATTATTAAAAAAGTACATCTTTTATATCCATAACTGTTGATCTTAGAAAATTATTACAGGCCGTATAGTTTATTTGAATAAGGTTGAGAAATTTTTGAAAAGTTTCAACACTGTCAGTGAGAGTCATGTAAAGGTGTAATTTTTACATGATTCTGGAAGAGTAAAATTTCTTATATTAGTTATGTTTTAATAACTTAGTTACCATGCCTTTATGTGTGAATTTTATGTAGATGCTCAACAGTGAATTTACTGACAAAAGTCACTTTTGAAATTGTAACTTTTATGGAGTAGTGATAAAATGAAAGTTGCTTTTTAGGAAATACTCTTACTACTATGGGTAAAATGTTATTTGCAAATTGATAGAATTCAGTTGTATTAATAAAGGTACTTCTTGCATTAAAATCTTCTAGTATAGTAAAATCATGATGTGTTCTATATGAACCATGTGTCACCATATGTATGTGTGTGCCAGTTAGAAGAGCTGTTTGGTTAACATTAATAGGTAATGTTTCTGTTTAGTTTTGTATTTGATTATGGCAGAGGATACTAAGGTTATCTGCTTCAGGGGAGGGTGTCTTTATGGAGGACTTTCTAAGGGCAACTGGCTTGTGTCCACATTACACATGGGGAAACCATAAAAATAAGCCATGCAGCCTGCTCTTTTACCTAGAATCAATCCCAGTTAGAACTACTAGTGCTCAGGGACTACTGCTCAACTAAATTGGTAGTAGAGCGTACTTCAATTTTGTAATCTGTTTGGTCATATTCAGCTTGAGAAACAGGATTTTTTGCTCATTAATGCCTGACTTAAGTACCCAGAGAAAAATCTGTGGCACAAAATTTTTAATTTTAGAAGAAAACTATTTTATGAGAATTTATAAAATTTTTAATAATCTCATTCATTAAAAATGTGTGTTGTCTTGCTGTGTAAGAAAGTTTCATACTTGGGATAATTTTTCAAGGGTTATCCAAACAGTATTCACATTGGGCAATCAAAAATTAATTTTAACACAAATTATGGTTAATATTAAAATACTAGCTTAATCATTTGTTAGCAGTTTGCTTTTAAATTATTATAACAGTCCAGCAGTTATTCATTCTGTGTAATACTCAGCAATGTATTGCATCTACTTTACTTATCTTTTCACGACAAATTTTCCTTTTACCATTATATTTGCATAACTTGTTATTTTAATTATTAAAGTGTTTATTTGTTTTATGTTCTTTAAGAATGAAGAGAAAATGAAACAGCAAGTAGCTGAAATGCAAGGAAAATTGAAACAGCAAGAACAGATGTATGAAATGCTGAGGGCTCGCATTCAAGACAAATTAGACAGGTAAGATTTAATTCTTAGTTTTATTAAAAGAAGTTTTGTTGCTCGTTAAATGCACTAGGCATGCAAATATTTCAACAATAGGCAAAAGTGCTGGCTACATTGCATCGATTTATATCTGATCATTAGTGGGATATACGCTTTGTCCTCAAAAGTTCTTAGCTGACCTTTATTTTCACAATTGTTGCTCATTTCAATATCCTTCCAGTTACAAAAAAGTTTGAAATAATGCAAATGTTCATGTTTTGGCATTTTTAAATTTAGAGAAATCAGTTTTAGAAATTACAAAATTAAAAAATTTTTATACGATTCTGCAGCATTTATACTTATATATTTATGAACATTTTATACTTGATAATAAAAAGTAAAACACAAAAAGCATGTACTCCCTAAGAAGAAAAACTGATCAAGTTATTTGATTTTAAAGGCTCGATCATATTCAGGGGCTGTAGATGTAGAAAAATGTTTACATTTTTACTCAGCTAAAAATAAAAATACAGTTTTATTTCTGTTATAAAAATTGAAAAGTATTTTTAGTTTAATGAGTTTTTTATATGATTACCGGATTATAATTCTAAAGTAATAAAACTTCAGGATAATAATGCAGTTTTAGACTTTGATAAATTACTTTGGTGAAAATTCTTTCAGCGTACGAAATGTAACAAATTCATAAATTAATAACACTGATAAATTGTAAAAGAATATCATTTAAGAGGAAAAATCAACCCTGAATTATTTTAATTTATTTGTTAAATGGACCGTTCAGTCCAAATTGAAAACAACATAAAAATTGCTAATTTTGAAGTTAAATATTTTTGTCAATTTAGTTGTATGGGCATCAAAAGTTTTGTATATAACAGTTTAAGTATAGGACTTGGGAGAATGTATAAAAAGTTAGATTTCATAATTTTTACAAAACTGATTTTTAAAATTTAGAAATATGACATAAATATTTGCACCATTTAAAGCATTTCTGTAATTGAAATGTCTTATTAATTATTGTCTATGACCAACGGTTGCAAAAATAAAGGCCAGATAAGGACTTTTGTGGATGCGAAGTTGCTTCCTGCCTTTGTTTGCTTCCTGGACAATTTATAAGTTTTTGTGTCATGAAATTAGAGGTCATTTAACATTTTAAGAGAAATCTCGTTGTTGATAGAGATTTTTCATTACAGCAAAACTCTTACTGCTGTTTTAAATCAAACTTCAAATTGCACAAGAAACAGACAAACATTTGTTTACAATTAAAAAAGAGGTTCAGGAAAATAATCTAAAAATGGCCAGTGGTAATCCAAAAACATAAAGCTAATTAAATTACAAATAAATTTTTACAGTTTCTGGTACGAGATTTCTACGGTTGTTATAAGTAAAGGCTCAAAAATAGTATTTCAAACTTTAAAACTTCATTTCTGTCACAAACATTAATGAAAATCAAATGTTCAGAAGTTTTTCTTTTCTTTTGATCGTGCTGCTCTCCTGCACATGTGGAATCTGTGTTTCTATGGGATCTTTCTTCAATTCAACTTCAGTCCCCCCCCAATATCAAAATCAAAACTTTTCCTCAAAAACTGGAAGTGAAAGATTTTCACCATGCTTATGAAAGAAGTGGTTGTGTTCTATCATTCTTTCCACTGAAATATGTTTAACAGAAAGAATAGCTAGATAAGTATATTCTTCAGTATTATTTTCATCCACTTATTTTTGACTTCATTAAAAGAATTCCTTGATCATCTTGATAGGCTTGAAAAGTCTTCAAAATGTCCTTGTTATCCTTCCCATGCAAATTGAATGCATCAGAAAATTATTTTTTTGGCTTTAGAAAATTTTGCAGTAATATAAGGAAGTCTTGAAATACTTGGTGTTTTCCCTTTTAAATGATGTATCCATACTATTACAATTTTAGCGTAATTGCTGGCCAAAGAAGTTATCACCATTTCTGTTTTATTGTTTTTTGTGTAAAGATTAGTCTTTCTATTGCCCTTTTTTACTTCCTTTAATTCGGGAATAAGAATATTACAAGGCCGATTCTGAGGAACTTGGAACAACCAATCTGGATCGTCCTACAATCAAGAATTTAAGAGTTGTTAAGACAATCTTTTGACAAGAGATCTGCAAGATTTGTAGTACATTTGTTACCACCTAGTATAGCTGTTGAACAGTACCATCTTAGTACATCTTTTGAACAGTACCACATAAGTCCTAAAACGTTTTCTACAATTTTATGTGCAAATTATTAACTCATCCTGTAAGATTGAATCCAGCTAAAGACATCAGTTCTGTTGCCTCTGAGATTAAATGTTCCCCTATTTTTCATATCCTGCATACTTTGCAAACAAAGTCAGCTTAAAAGGATCCAAGCAGTCTTTCAGCTGTCTTTACAATCTTTACAAGAAGATCAAGAGCATTCTTCAACAGATTGTTTATGCAAGCAAACAATAAGAAAAGGCCAAATGATACTCCAAAAACAAAACTTACAACGGTTGAATATTGGTATTGATCATTTTCCCACTACAAAAATCTTGATGTTTTGCGATCAACTTCATGAATGACAGTGGCTAACACAGTGTGATATTGCCTTAATGAATAGAATGAGTTGTATTTTATCATTTAAGTTTGGACCCTTCTCTAAGAATTAATTTAAAAAATATCCAGTTTTTCCTGTAGCTGATGCATCAAATACCCATCTTACTGGTTGTGTGCTTAGTATTAGTCAGTGAGGTAAGTAAAATGCTTCTGAAGTTTGCTCTCCATCATGAACTCATTCAGTCATAACTCTTTTGTGCCAGTCTTGCATGACTAAATCATACTCTAACTTTACCAAGTTGATTGGTGTGCTAGTAAGCCGGCATCTATCATCAAACTATCGCTTCAAGAATCGTCATCGTTTCGTTCAAGCCCTTGGTGGCAGTTGTTGGACAGGTTTCTGCCTCTTCGCTGCTGGGAGTTCAAGGGTGAAGGTCGGGCTTCGGCCTGGCTCTTCACCGACTGTCTCTTCACCTACGACCTCGTTTCATGATGCACGTTTAACTCTCCTGAAAAGTCCGATGATATGGTTCCTGATTTATAGAAAGCCAACTGTAGTTTTTTTTTATTGAATATATTCATTCTACATGCAGTTTCTGAAAATTCATCCAGCATGGAATGATATTTTTTAAGCAAGAATCATGAACGATCTCATTGTGCAATTTAAGACTCGTCCATTGTCTATCGCCACGTGGTGCACTGCTCTAAATTAATTCACTGGTAGAAGCTTCAAAATTAGAAGAAATTTCAAGACAAGTTTATTGCTGCTCTACATATATTTTCGATACGGTTTTTTCGTGATTTATAGAAAGCGATGCAAGAGGATTGTGATATTAAAGTGTATCGTTAAACGAGTGGACGTTCTGTATTTATAGAAGGACTATAGTTATGATCTGATTATTTAATTTTCTTGTTTTATTTGTGTGAGTTCAGCAGTAAAATTTTTGATAGGAAAAATAAATAGAGTAAATTGTAGATGATTAACTTGTATTTTCTTCTTCAACTATCACAACGTCTGGGGTAAGTACTTTATTTTGCTATCCTCTGTAGGTCACATATTTTATCCCTATCATTCGGGTTATTGCGGAAACAATGTGATGTACTCTTAATCACATGTCTTAATCCTAAATTAATATTCAAAATTTTGGTTATCACTTGTACACCAGAATAATTATAATTAATATTTCTCATAACCTACAGAAATTAACACAATTTTCATTACATAAGAAATTAAAATATATTTAAGTATTTTTACTATAATTAAAATATTTTTTACAACATTAGGTGCCGTGACAAAAGAAATAACTTAATAGTTCAGGTTGAGAATTTAAATAAAATGTGTGACCTATAGTATATTTGCTACACATATGATTTATATTGTTGAAAATTTATGATAAATGATGGGTAATATGCCATGAAAGAGTAATTCTATTTTGGATAATTCAAAAATTCAATTTATATGTATTGTTATATATATGTGAATATTTAATGAAAGTTTTAAGATATTTGAATCAAAAGCTGATTTCAGTAATTTCATTGGATTGTGGTATGTAATGATAGAATAATGTTCAGAATTATTAGAATCCAGAAGTATTAATGATCAATGTACTTATATTGCATCACTAATTTGATATATGCATGGTTAAAGTTGCAGGAGATCCTAATTAATTACTAAATTATTTAAAAAAATTACCTATATGCATGTCTGGTAAATGTATATGTAAATTATCAGATAGAGTGTTCAGTGTTTGTGAAAAATAATGTAGATCTCAATATCATTAAAATAGAAATAGCAGATTGTAAGGTAATGCAACATAAGTAACTATATTTCTTCATCCATGTCAAAGCTTAAAGGTAGATCTAGCACTGGTATGGCAACTTCCCTAGCTTCTGCTCTGCCCACATTTAGTGGCAACTTATCTGAAAATGTAAATTTCTTTCTTGATCAGATAAATAGTGTTGCTAAATTAGAAAAATGGTCAGATGAAAAGAAAATAATCATTCTGAAAATAAACTGTAGGGATAAAGCTCTAGATTTCCTAATTAATGATCCAAGAGCAGCTAAGGAAAATAAATTTGAAAATTTAGAAAAATTATTAAAGAATAAATTTGCACGAGTTGAATCCTTTCAGGACATTCAACAGCAATTCTCAAACATTTCTCAAAAGTGTAACCAATCTGTTAGGGAATTAGCTGACGAGATTACTACAACAGCGACAAAATACATAAATGAAGATTCGGTTGAGGATTCTAGTTTACATAAATTAAAAGAAAAAATAAAAACTGCTTAACATCGAGGACCACAAAACTCAAAAAATTCATTGTAACAAATTATTTAAAAGAGTTGATCCAAGGTTCAATTTAATTAATTAAGAACATTTATTTCATCGAGCTTGTTTTTCTTGTTCACTAAGTTAGAAAAAATAAATAAATAGAAGACATACACACATTTGTAAGTGTTAGGAATTTATTGGATTTATTTCCAACAAAAAATTTTTTTTGAGATTTCATGATTTGTTTGGGTGTCGGTTGGCCACCTTCACTCATACGTTTGGTTGGCTGCAGGCTGGTCCGGGTTGACTAATGTCATGGAATTTACAGAAACAAAAAAAAAAGTGTGCAGTACACTTAGTGATCATTACAAGTAACGAGCTAGACATGAAAATTGTGCTACTAAAGCAAGTTTGAGTAGTAAAAAAAATATATATATATAGAACAATAATAAAAAGAGGAAGAAGAAAATTAATGTGTTCAAGAAAATGAAATTGTAGAGTAATTGGTCTAGATGAATTTAGTAAGATTCAAGGGCAAATTGATGTTATTCAGAAGAATTTATAGAATCTGTATAATTAGAAACTTGTCAAAAAAAATGATCATTAATGCAGAGTTGTGTTTAACAGTGAAAATGTATGAAATGTAAAAATAGGTATTAGCTTACAATTTCCATTTACAAAGAGAAAATTGTAATTTGACTACAGATTATAATGAAAGTGTATGCTGTAACTATATGAGTAACTTGTATGATATGTATTAGTTATTAATTTTTGATTGTACTTCATATGTGTAGCACTTATCCCAGACAGTGAAATTATGATAAAATAATTTTTGACTATTTTTCATTTGATTTAACTATTATACCAGATCATACTTGTAATGAGTGTTGTGCGTCAGTAAAATTTATCGTGCAATGAACTGTGTTTCGGTGAAATTTATCATGCAGTGTTCAGCGTCAGTGAAGTGCATTTATCATGCAGTGTTCATGCGGTGATCTGTGCTTTTTCTTTGGCCGGAGGGAATGTGCTAGCAAGCCGGCATCTATCATCAAACTATCGCTTCAAGAATCGTCATCGTTTCGTCCAAGCCCTTGGTGGCAGTTGTTGGACCGGTTTCTGCCCTCTTCGCTGCTGGGAGTTCAAGGGTGAAGGACGGGCTTCGGCCTGTCTCTTCACCGACTGTCTCTTCACCTACCACCTCGTTTCATGATGCACGTTTAACTCTCCTGAAAAGTCCGATGATATGGTTCCTGATTTATAGAAAGCCAACTGTAGTTTTTTTTATTGAATATATTCATTCTACATGCAGTTTCTGAAAATTCATCCAGCATGGAATGATATTTTTTAAGCAAGAATCATGAACGATCTCATTGTGCAATTTAAGACTCGTCCATTGTCTATCGCCACGTGGTGCACTGCTCTAAATTAATTCACTGGTAGAAGCTTCAAAATTAGAAGAAATTTCAAGACAAGTTTATTGCTGCTCTACATATATTTTCGATACGGTTTTTTCGTGATTTATAGAAAGCGATGCAAGAGGATTGTGATATTAAAGTGTATCGTTAAACGAGTGGACGTTCTGTATTTATAGAAGGACTATAGTTATGATCTGATTATTTAATTTTCTTGTTTTATTTGTGTGAGTTCAGCAGTAAAATTTTTGATCGGAAAAATAAATAGAGTAAATTGTAGATGATTAACTTGTATTTTCTTCTTCAACTATCACAACGTCTGGGGTAAGTACTTTATTTTGCTATCCTCTGTAGGTCACATATTTTATCCCTATCATTCGGGTTATTGCGGAAACAATGTGATGTACTCTTAATCACATGTCTTAATCCTAAATTAATATTCAAAATTTTGGTTATCACTTGTACACCAGAATAATTATAATTAATATTTCTCATAACCTACAGAAATTAACACAATTTTAATTACATAAGAAATTAAAATATATATAAGTATTTTTACCACATATAAATATTTTTACTACAATTGGTACATATGGACTTTGTTCACCAAGTGGATTTAGTTTTCATGTAGCTGTATGTAGCCTTTGTGATACTTCCATGGTATTTTGTAGGAGTGAGTAACTTTAATTGAGGGTAATTTTACGATGTTTTAAAATATGATGTTAAGAAAATAATGCATTTAAAATTATTCGAGGACATGTTTCTGTCACTTCCTGATGTGCCAAGTAATGACTGCCCAAATTTAGTTTTTCTGGCCGTTAAATTTTTATTAATCATGCAAAAAAGATATGTAATAATTTGAAACCATACATGAGCCCGTAATATGTGAATATTGGCATTATCATCAACTATGTTGGAAAATCAGTTAAAATTATTCCCTTTTCTTTTCTTTTATTATGAATCATGCTGATTATGAGTTACTTCTCATTTTAATGTATGCCGCTTGACACAAAATCTACTTGCTATTTACTAAACTTCTAGACTGAGCAAGTATGTGACAAAAATGAAACATTTAAAAAAATATCAACATAAAGCTAACTGTTAGCAAAACATAAATAAAATGTCGCTTATCTTCTTTCAAATATGTCCAACTATTATAAATGTAAAACAGTTAATGCTACTTGATACATTTTATAAAGTTTTTATTCTCTTTATAAAGTTGATTTTATTCTCAAACTTATTAATTTTGTTAATTAATTCATGTTTAATAATAATTCATTCTACTTACGGATCTATTTTCTTTTTAGGATGGTATTACAAAAATGAAGTTCAGGCATAGATAATATTTTTAATTGAATTTATTCAGTTCCCATTTGCTCATAGGTCCTTAATTATTTCATTAATGGTCCTTAAAAGTACTTAATTTCCGTGTGCAGAAATGTGTACGAACCCTGTTTAACCTCATCTCCTTCAACTTCTGTTTTAAAAAATTTCAATAATTCACATGTACAGTTATGAGAATTTTTAGTCAGAACTCTTTTTAGCTATCCTGATATCTTTGCCAGATCTTTAAAATGTTTTTGAGAAATGCTGATTCAACGAATGGGAAAAGCAATGCAGCCTACTTTTCCTTAGTGATGTCTAATGATTCTAAATCACCTAATTATGATTCTGGTTTATTGTAATTTGTGAAATTGGAATATTTTCCCTTTCTAGTAGAACTAGCAATAACAATTTATGAACATAGAATTCCATAAAAGAGTCATCTTGCTTGTATCTCGATTTTGTACTGTAGCTTTCTTATAATTTTCTCATGATGGTGGGAAAGTGTCAATTAATTTATATGCTGAAGACTTGGGTTTAAGTCTTTATCTTCATTCAATAAAAAATCATCTATGGATTTTAGAAAACTGGCCCCAGAAACCAATCCAGCTTCTTAATCCCTATCAGATTTTGTAACTTCTGTTTTAAGTAATTTTAACTGAGTTTTAAACACAGTCTGATATTTATTTTCAACACTTGAGTATTCTGTTTCAGCAAAACTTGTTTCATTAATCTTAAGAAATCTGAATTTGTACTACTTACATATCACCATCTCTTTTCCACTTTCATTTCTGTCATAGTTTTATCTTTCAGAAATTCGTTTAAGTGAGTGGAATTTTTAAGCCTGAATTCTGTTGTATTTTATTTTTAATGCTTCAAATCTTTATTTTAAATTCTGTGTTTTGCCTCTTCTGAAAATAAGTTATTCTGAATTATTTCATCAAATGTAAATATTGACCAAAGAACTTTTTATTATGTCATATGCCTTGTTTATCTCAGATTCGAAACCAGTCCTGAATAACAGACACTGCTAATGCTAAATCAAGCTTCGAATTTCGCAAAATTAATTGATAAATGTTTATTTACCTCTAGAGGGGTAGCAGGGTAGAAAAAAGAGAGGTTTAGCTGGGGGAGACATGTATTAAAAATAGCAGGGTGTGTAGTGGTCCTTATATTTGAAAGTAAATTATAAGAACCCTTGTAGTGCTTACTTTTTTTTATAGCACTTTTTTTGTTTTAAAGCTTTATTTTTAAACGAATGCATCTTTTTTTTTTGTATCAAATCCAAAAGTAAATAAACAACTTTTTCTTATCTTGAGTGTCAGATGGTGAATAGTTTATAACTTTAGTTTACTCCTGGAAATAGTTTATCTCCCCTCCCTTTGATTCTTGCGAGTAAAGACAACACCGTTTTGAAAGACTATCTAGAAGGTGTTGGTAAAGACAGGTGCACTTTACTCTGTTGGTCAAAGAATTGTGAAAGGGGTAGAAAGTTGTGGTACATTCTACGTTCTTTACCTCCCACCCACAGACTATAGACGTTTGAATTTCTATCGAGATTTTATCGCCTTATTTATTGATCGTATATGTATGAATATTTATAACATATTTGCAGTCAATGCTGAAGTATAGGTAACCTTCGAAAACAGGCAAGCGTGTTTTTAACACAGATTGGTTTTGTAATGAAGAATATGCTGAATGGCTTACACAAAGCAAAAATAATCACAAGGCTATATGTTCTGGTGTAAATCTGAAATCAACATTGCAAGCATGGGAGAGTCTGCTTTACATTGTCACATGGATCGTAAGTAAACTTTTTTCTATTTAATTATTATTAATTCTAATGTGTGAAATTAAAAAATTAAAATCTCTCGTGGACTGCTGATTTATTTATTTATTTTTTAAATTTTCATTTTCTGCTTTTGAAGAGCTTTTTCATACTATTCTTGTACTGAATCCCCCCTTCCTATTATTCATGTATTTCACGTATATCTTCAAAGTTGGGAATTTTGAGCTTACATTTTCATTTTTTTGCCAATGCATTATAGAGTATCGAAGCGAGGTGCCCTAAGATTCCGGATCCTGCCCTTTCTCCGAAAAATCTCGACTATTCAAACTGTTACAGTTTGCAGCAAAACAACCAACAGACCATTTTTTTTTTGGTGGGGGGTGGCACTTTCCAATCCGGATTGAATAGGACTGCGTTCTACCAACCCAAGCGAAGAGTGATTCTATTCTGAAAATTTAACGCAGTTTGTTCAAAATTAGAAAGAAAAACACTCCAGATTTGTAAATCTTTCTTTCCTTTATTTAGTTTTTTATTCTCTGAATACCGGCAGCTGTTGATTCCGATTGCGTAATATCACGTGTGGAAGAAATAAGGTGCATATTGCGCAATAATGTTTGCTATATTTTGTAAAGATAATTAGTTTTGATATTCAATCTGGGATCTGCTTATGAATACTTAAAAGAGTTTTACTGCGCTTGCTAAGCAGAATATTTTTCAATTTCGTTGGGTTATTTTTGTATGTTTCTAAATATATTTTTACAATCTATACGTTTACAGTGATAATTGGGCTACAGATCATAGTTTTTTTTCTTAAATCAAGATCAACATTTGTTATCTACTGAATGTTAAATTAAGACCTTTATGATATTTTGTATTGTAGATATTGCGATTTGACGGAAGATACAGAAATATTCTTAAAAATTATATATAATGCACATGTCGAAATGTCAAATGCATTTAGCCAAAAAATCTAAAAATCAGCTACATTCTACCTCTTTTTCCAGTTAAGTTAAGACTATCCGGAATTTTCAAATGTTGGCAAATTCCAAGTATGCCGTTTAGTTAAGCTTTTACTGTATAAAGGATGACTGCATGAATCAATTTCCCTCTTCTGATTTCAGAAGTGTTCCTCTTTTTTTTTTTTTAATATTTATCTTTACTTAAATTACTTTGCAACAATTAAGTTAAATTATTTAAATCTTAATATGAGTGGGAAAATAAATAAATGTACAGTAAATTCTTTTTATTTCCAGGTGCCAAGCATAAAATATTAGTGTTTCATCTTCCTGTTTCTCAAGTGTTATTTGTGCTTTGCGAAATTCAGATACTTTAGATGATGCTGTAGGAGCTTCAAAAGATATTTTGGATGCTGAAATTTTATGGTGTATGAAAGTGGTGAGAAGTCATTACTGTTATAGATATAGGAGTGGAAGGAAACTTGTGGAAAACCATGAGGAAACTTTTTTCAAGTATTTTCGCTAACAGTGTTATAGCGAGATTTTCTTGTAGTGTGTGAAAGCTTGTTTATCTCTGCCATTTTGGATTAAAACCTTATTTATAGAGTCTCGTGTGTGATGAATTTAAGAAGCTATGGCACTTTACCTGGCTATTTGATGAGACTTGGAATAAAACAAATAAAAAAAAGCAATAAAGCAATTACATTTGCATATCAGATATTGAGTCTAACCAAAATAAAGTTTAACTCGATTTTTGACTTCTGTTTTCATGGGACATGCAACAGCTGCTAATATTTTTGAAATTTTTCAAATGGTAGTTAAAAGCCTGGATATAAAAAGCTGCTACAAATAATTATGGATGGGTCAGACATAAATTGGAAGTTTTATGAAATCCTCCAATATGGATTGAAGAAGGAATATGGCATTGAATGTAGTATATCTGTTGGTAGTTGTGACTTGCATATTTTGAACCGTAAAGGAGCATCGACTACAAACTGGGATATACCTTCTATTTTAGGGGCACTGTACTATCTACTCAAAGATTCTCCAGCATGTCGAGAAGATTTTTTTTTTATAACTGCATAAGACTTTGCCATTGAAATTTTGTAACTCTAAGTGGCTAGAGAATGTACTAATATGTTTGCGTGCTTTTGAAATGTGGGAAGGTATAAAAGTTTATGTCAAGCTAATTGAGATTGGAAAATATGCAAAAATAGCTTGCAAATCATATGAAAAAAAAATAAGAGATGCAATTAAAGACAAATTAATGCCTGTAAAATTCCGTTTTTTCGTTTGTGCCGCTCAGTTGGTCAAACTCTTTTTGGAACTATACAAAAATGATGAACCACTTTTTCATTTTTTGTCTCTAATTTATGCAAATTAGTAAAGCAACTTTTGCAGCATTTCAAAATTATAAAAGAAGAGTACATGTTAATAATCATTTCATCACTGAAATATCTGTGTAACTTTCTGAGAAACTTCCTGATTTTTCTGAGAAAGGTGTTGCTAATGAAATAAGCAAAGTTAGTTTGGAATTTAGGGCTGATAAGCTCTTGCAAGAACTATATGCTAAAAAAGAAATCATGGATAAAGATTACCTTTCTCTTAAACGTGACTCGCAAACTTTTATTTTACTGCTACTTGAATAGGTGATGGAGAAATGTCCAATTAATTATTCACTAATTCAAAATGTTGTTTCTGTGAATTCAAAGTATATGGCGCAGAACAGCATGAAGGCTTACGAGAAAATGAAAAGTATATTGATGCACTTTTCCCAAAAAGGTCACATTGCAGAAGAAGAATGAGATTTCTTTTGGATTATTCCGGTTATTTTCCAAAATGTTGTCCAGTCATACTTTACAGAATTTAAAATCTATGATGTGAAAAAAAATGAGATTAGGTACTTTTTTGCACCCATTCATTAATGAAAAATACTTCAAGTTAAGGGAAACATTTAAAATTATCTTTATTCTTCCGCTTGGGCAAGCCGCTGCTGAATGAGGATTTAGTGTCAATAAAAATACTGAAACATAAAATCCGGTGAAAATTTCATACATTGCCCAGTATATAGTTTATGGTTATCTGAAATGTGCTCATGGTGTATATATATATATATACAGTTCAGTATATAGTTTATAGTTATCTTGTCAGGACTTAGTGTTGTGTGCATACTTTTGGCGAACATATTCGTGAAGTAGTTAAAGTCCTGATCTTGAAGAGGGAGCTGAACTTAGAGTTCTGTGGTAGAATACTGTGGTTAAGTGGTAGAATAACTGCACGTAAGAAGGGTTTAAAATCCTCTTTTATTAAACCACTATTATTTACAGCCACTTCCCAACTCGGAAGGGATAACAGAAAATAATTACCGTACTTGGGTCTAAACTGAACAATTAAGTAATTTAAAATAAAGCTAAGTAGAAATTAAGCAGTTGTTGCTCACAGAGCTATAAACGAGAGGTTGGCCTCTATGCTAAACAATCAGTGGTGCGTAGCAAGACTTAGATAATACTAACGCACTTAGATTATTTCAATAAGTAATAGCATAACAGCGCTAAGGCTTAGAATTTAAATACTAGCTAGTCAGGTGGACATCGAACAGAGCCGCAGTGATCTGAGACTAAAAGCTCTCTCACATCAAGAAGTTCCTTGCTAACCTTAAATACAAAACTTGGCTCCACTTCAAATTTAGCATAAAGCTGAAACGCGTGCTCATTCTAACGGGAAGTTGAAATAAGAACTTACAGGAAAGAGAAAATTAACATAAAACTGTGTTAGTTTAAACTAAAACCTTACAATCTGAAATGGCCAATATATAGTTTATGGTTATCTGAAATGTGTCAATTATGAAAGAGATGAGAGCAGCAGCTTCATCAGCTCATTCACAGTATCGGTTATATTTGGAAGAGCAGGGAAAAAGAAAGAAAAGGAGCAGAATCGAGAGATGAATTTATTTCTCTTAAAGGAAAGAAAACTCTCTTAGAAAGAGAAATTAAAGTGCTTGAAAATAAAGCAAATGAACTTGCTGAAAGGCTGAAGTTACAAAAGACTTTAATCTTTTAAATAAATCTAATGAAATGTTAAAAACTATTTGTAAAAAACACCCTCTCTTAAGAGAACTGGATTCAGACATTAATGAAAAGAAATAAAAGAAAAATCAAATTAATAAGCATAAATTTTTTGTGCTGTAAAGCTTTTTTAATGCTGTAAAGTACTTTATGAATACAATAAACACAGTTTATTATTGTTTATTTTCCTTATTTTTAACTGAAAACCATCATTAAATCTTGTAATATAGTTTAGTTTTGCATAGGGTTTTTCCTCCCTCTCACTGTAAACTAATTCTGTAAATTGAACTGTTATTTAAAATTAAAAGATAATTGTTTTCTATGATTGAATGATGCCGATTCTGCCTTAATAAATACTGAATTTCTCATATTTGAAATTATAGTCAAGTCTCATTTTTCTTTTAAGGTTATGCAGTTATATATATGTAATTAAACAGGTGCTTATTTTTTTTTCTTAAAAAAGCTTGAAAAGGTGCTTATTTTTTAACTAAAATGTGGCTAGTAACCCTGAATGGCCAGTGATGATTACGTGGAGCTAAAAAAAATTACGAATCTAATGTTACAATTTCTGTTGCCAGATTCCTACATTTATATAAGTCAAGGCTCAGAAATAGCATTTCTGACAATTGTATTAATTTACTTTCCTCTTTGCAAGAATGCATTCAATATAGTTAATCATTGACAATCGGGGAAAAACAAAGCAAAATACACCTCTATATATTATTGCTTTTGTATTAATGTTTACAGGCTGCGCTTTTGTTTAATGTTGCAAAGCAACCTAAATTTTGCACATGCTGTCTAAATATAATCTGCGTATCATTAAATTAAAAACATTTAAAAAATAAACTCTGTACTGTATTTCATATTGTATGATCAGAATGTGGAAAACTGCATGGTTGTAGTTGTAGAGCTTTGAATTAAATGAAACCTCTTGTATTATTCTAGAAGAAAACTGATCAGATGCACTGAAGTAGATTGTGCAAAATAAATTTCGAAATTTTCGCTAGAAGAATTGGAGTTTTTATTTTTTTTCTGTATTCTGTCTTTTCATGCTTTTAAAGCAAAATGGTTTTCCAACTGCTGATCCAAAAGCCTGTTGCTATGTTCTTCTGTGTAATGGCTGGGTCTTTAAAGGAGTCATGCATTTATCCTTGCTCATATTTATTTAGTTTATTCTGGTTATAGGTCACTCGCTGAATAGTTTATTTTTTTATTTTTGAAAAAAGTACTTTTTTACTGTTAGTGTAATTCGTTCCTTGTGTCATTGTAAGTGTTTTTGCGATGAAAATAGGTTTTATTTATGATATGTATAAATATCCGCATTCTTTAGTTTCAACAGGTACTACTGAAAGGGTAATTTAAGAATAAAGGTTTTGAATTTTGTGAAATTCACGAAGTTTTATAATGTTTGAAGGTTAGAGTTTTAACTCTTTGGGAGTTATCGATATAAAATTCCATATAGAAGAATGGCTTTCAGATTTGTTAAACATGAAAATTTTTGCCAGTTCTTGATCTGTTCGAGTTTGGTTTAGATGTATATTGGAAGAAAAGGAGTCAAGGTAGAAAGCAGGAGGTTCATTTTGGAATTAAAATGAAGAAAATGCACTTATTTGTGACTTTGGGGAACTTTGAAATTTCAGGACGAAAACCACAGTGGATGGTTAAAAACCTTTTCATTGCCATTAGTTTATTAGTTATGGGTAAAAGAATTTCCTTTCTAAGTAACTAAATAGCTTGAGAAACCTGTCAAGAAATATTTAAATGAGATACAGTAGCCAGTTAGGACAAAGGTGATGAGTGGATGCTTGTTTAATCCTAGTGTCTCAATAGGTAGTTTTCCTGAACACGCTTATAAATATCTATTGTTTTTGGAATCTTGTATAAATTGAACACGTTTTTTTAATGTAATTATATTGAATAGGGTGGGGGAGATTTACATTGTTGTTATTTTAAGTAAATGTCATCGGTGGTGTAACATCTTCATCACATTGCGCATCCTTAAGTCTTTGGCCCTTTATTTCATTTATTGGTGTCAAATTTTTATCTGATATGATCATTTATACTTGAAAACTGTTCAGTCTTTGACACACACACAAAGAAGAAAAAAGAAAAATAAAACAAACAAAGCAAAAGGAGGGAAAACTTAGGAAAGAGAGTAATGGAAGTTTCCATTTTATTAAAAGAGTCACATGCCATCTTCACAGGTAATATATTTGAGTCAAGCTTTTAATTTATTTAGGTAGATCTAGAAGTTTTCTACATAAATGCTTACACACACACACGCACGCGGCAAGAAATTCCTCTTACAGGCATATAGCAGCAGTACTAAATGAATAAATTTAAAAGTGTGATTAAATCATCTGAACTCGTTTTCTATTTACTGAATGATGTATTACTCCGAAATTTTGCTTCCAGCTTGTTCTAAAATGCATAAAATTGAGTGTTCTGTGATTAAATTTTTCACTAAAGTTTTAATCCCAAGAGGTAAAACAGCGCTTAGATCTTGTATATAGAGATTCATCTAATTCCTGTTCTACAGAGAAAGGATTTTTTTTTTGTTTGCGACACGAATCTATAGGGGATGATAATTGTGAAGTTCTATCATTAACACTAACATCAGAAATACTGCTTGTGCCATAGAGCAATGAGAGATTGAAATAGCAGCAAGATTTGATATATCTAAAACAACTGTTTTGTGCATTCTACATCAACACCTTCAGCTTGAACAAAAATCTTCAAGATGGGTACCCCTGTTTTCCTCAACAAATAAAAAACAGCTATGTGTTATTTGCTGTGAGCAGTTGCAGGTTTGCTGTGCAAATCCAATAACTTTTTTGTAGTCTTTTATAATTAATGAAACAATGTCCCATTTCAACAGAAGATCATGGTATAAGACTAGCAGGCAAGGCTGCCAGCTGAGTGGGCTGCACTCGCTTTATTCATGTATGCATCCACAAGATAACTGCATACATGTTACACATGCGGAAAATCACGAAAACACCCATGCAGCTTCGATGTTTGCCGGGATTCGAAAGTTGGACGGAACTACCAGTGTTCATCAATTTTACCGCTCAACCATTAATGGGCCCTTGTACAAAGTGTAATCGCCAAAATTTTCGGGTATGATATTCCAACAGTAGATTTGTTTTTAAAATTCCTTTGGGTAAACTTCAAGTCCTATCTCTAAATTTTATACCGAACATCCCTTTTGTAGTTTTGTTTCATAACACTCAACTGTGGTCGAATTCTCGTACCTATGGCAACCAGCACAGGAAGTGTATTTTTTTACGTGCTTACGCGAAGTAGTAGTGTAGTGTATTCCACTATCACAGAGCACCCTAGGGTAATCTGCCTCAGGGGAGGGATATCTTCGTGGAGGACTTTCTAAGGGAAACTGGCTCGTATACACATTTGCCATGAGGAAAATCACAAAAACACCCATGCAGCCAGCCCGTTTGCCGGGATTCGAAGGTTGGATCGAACTACCAGTGTTCAGCGACATTGCCGCCCAGCCGCTAATGGGCAGTTGTACAAAGTAACCATGAAAATTTTCAGGTTTATTATTCGAAAACTAGATTAGTTATTAAAATTCCTTTTAGTAAACTTCAACAGAATCACACACAAAATTGCATCAATACATATATTAATGCGTGTGCACAACTGCATACAATGAGTGAAAAATGTATTTGCATGTGAAAAGAAAAAATTATAACTGAACTGGAAAGTCTGATGTGTACACCGCATGACTTCCTTTTATGGAATATTAAATTATACGCAATTTTCCTGCATTTCATTTAAATACGAGGGCTGTCTGGGAAGTAAGGAACGTTTCCTTTTGACGTCGCTAGGTGCGTGCCGATCACGTATATTTTGGTGTCTGCATGCTCGGCATGTCAGTCGGCGTCCAGCCATCACAACGGAAAAATTTCCACGCTGTCCGTGTTTTCGATATTCAAATTTAAAATGTGCATTGCAGTTGAAAATCCCGCCAGTTTTGAGGTGTGGTCTGTG
Organism: Stegodyphus mimosarum; assembly: GCA_000611955.2. Classification (NCBI taxonomy): domain Eukaryota; kingdom Metazoa; phylum Arthropoda; class Arachnida; order Araneae; family Eresidae; genus Stegodyphus; species Stegodyphus mimosarum. The sequence continues at coordinate 683,154 of KK118074.1, read as the reverse complement.
ATATGGTTTTTGTTGGCAAAAAATCTGAAACCTATGGAAATTTATCGGCAAGTGTGTGAAGTGTATGGAAACAACGTAATGAATGAAAGTTCAATCCGGAAATGGTACATTCAGTTTAAAAATGGCCAAACTAACGTTCATGATGAAGAGAAGAGTGGACGCTCTAGCATTGTGACTGATGAACTGGTCTCTAAAGTTGATGAAAAGATTCATGAAAACCACCGTTTCACAATAACGGAGTTTTCGCTTAGTCTTCCACAAGTCTCACGAACTTTGTTGTTTGAAATTGTCACACAAAAGCTAGGCTACCGCATATTTTGTGCAAGGTGGGTGCCGAAATTGCTTACAGACCACCATAAAGGTCAGGGAATGGGGGCAGCTTTGATATTTCTAGAGGCCTACGACAGACATGGTGATTCATTACTGGTGATGAGATGTGGGTGAGACACAGGAATTGCGAGACAAAATTACAGTCCATGCAGTGGGAGCACACAAGTTCCCCCAAAAGACCAAGAAAATGTTTGCAAACCTTGTCACCAAAGAAAATTATGGCGACTGTGTTTTGCGATAGGGAGGGTATGCTTCTGATTGATTTTCTCGACAATAAATACGTGGTGCCACAATAAACTCTGAGCGGTACTGTCAAACTTTGTGCAACCTAAGGAGAGCAGTTCAAAACAAGCACCAAGGAAAGTTGATGTTCAAAATTTTGTTTTTGCACGACAATGCCCGACCTCACACGGCAAACCGCACTCAAGAACTCCTTAATTCATTCAAATAGGAAGTTTTCCCCTCATCCGCGTTATAGTCCCGATCTTGCACCTAGTGATATTCACTTGTTTCCAAGAATGAAGAACTGGCTAGCAACGCAGTGCTTTGATGACAACAAGGAGCTGTGGGTGTGCGTTACTGAGTGTCTGAGATCGCAGGCGGCAAAATTCTATGACAAAGGAATTTCAAAGCTTGTCCACCACTATGATAAGTGCCTCAATTTGTTGGGTGACTATGTAGAAAAGTAGAATTTTAGTCGCTCTTTCTGACATATATAATATTTTTTTTTCCTTGTACTTAGTTTCTTTTTAATTCCAAAACATTCCTTACTTTCTGAATAGCCTACCTATATTGAATTAACAGTTAACACATTTTGAATTAAATGTACTTCGTCGATAGCGCATAAACCACAAAAGAATAAATGCATTCTTTAAAGTTCACTATATTTATTTTCCGTAGCCACACTTCGTTAACCAAAGACGATTAAGCGCTGCTCCCCATTGCGCATGCGCTGCTAATTAATTCAGTTCTCACTTCGTGGTAAGACAAAAATATGTAAAAGTTCCAAAATATTTTCCTTAAAAATTGAAAGGTATAGAAAAACATAAAACACCAAGTACAATTAAAACAATTAAAAAAACAGTTTTTTCAATTAAAACCCCGATTTGTACGCAAAAACCAGCTAATAACTCGAATAATAATTCCAGAATAAGCGTAATTTTAATTCGCAATAATAAAAGAAGACGCTACTTTGTTGTGAAGTTTAGTTTCTACAGAATGGCAACAAATCCACTATTCTGCTAAGCTTCAAATATAAGCAAATATGTCCGCTATCATAACCAAGAATTAGGCGTAGCTGCACTTAAAAAACTTTTAAATTGTTATAATTCCACAATTATTGCATGCAGGTTAACTAAGGGCATAAAAATCTTAACCGAAAGATAAGAGCAACATAATTCAATCATTTTTAAAGTAAAAAGTGCACAGTTTACAAACTTCTAAGAATAAAGAAACTGAGCTCACTGAGCCGAGTCTGAAAACAATGCACATAAAAAGAAAATGAAATTATAAACTATATTTCAATCAGACTTCAAAATAATTAAGAGTTGCGAATTAGTCTTGATTTGCAAATTTTGAAATAACCTCGAGGGTTTGAAAAGCTAGGAAAAGTTTCTGCATATGTGATTTAGCTGATTTAATTCTCTGAACTATTGTGGTAATTGATTTCATAAGACAGAGGGTTTTCTGATATTTAAAGATGTTAATTTCTGCTAAATATTCTGAATTTGTTGTGAGTTTTTAGCGCAAACATAAAAGCAGTGACTGTTTACATTCTGTGCTGAGTGAGTTTTTTACGTAAACAGAATAGCAAATTTTTTGCAGTTGCTCGAAATTTGGGAAAAAAATAAAGTGTTTTATGTAAGTAGATCCTATTTTGCAGCAAATAACTAAAATTTTGCTGGCAATCCAGTGTAGAATCAAGAATCGCAGCGATGGAGTTGAAATTTACATTCTGAGTTGCTTGAGTATTTTTATGCAAACATAGTAGCAATGAACTGGCACCCTCTACTGAGGAAAAGAACCTTTAAAAGAACAAATAACAAAAGAAAAAAAAGAGGGCTAGAACAAACGGGTTTTTAATTAGTATCTCGGCTAATTAAAGTCGTACGAAGATGGGAATGGTCAAAATAGCTTGCCACGACCATTTAGAATCTAACGGTGTGCTTTGCTAAGCCCAAAACCATGCGGTTCTCCAGGAGGTAGTGTTACAAACAAACAGATGCGCACAGATTTTAATATAATAGAGTGATGATTTTATACTTTGTACTCTGGTCCTCTGTCTAAAAGGGGATTGATGGAATGCAGGCTAATTAAAGTCATACGAAGATGGGAATGGTCAAAATGGCTTGCCACGACCATTTAGAATCTAACGGTGCGCTTCGTTAAGCCCAAAACCATGCGGTTCTCCAGGAGGTAGTGTTACAAACAAACAGATGCGCACAGATTTTAATATAATAGAGTGATTTTATACTTTGTAGTCTGGTCCTCTGTCTAAAAGGGGATTGATGGAATGCAGGAAACTTGAGTGAAGCAACATCATAAAAAGCAACAAAAAAGGGGAATGATCACTAATTTTGGATGCTGTCGAGTATTTCTCAGAGATTTTTAAGAAACACTGTCATTTATTAAAATATTGTACAAACCTTTGCTTATATTGCAGAATGAAATTAACAAGAAAAAGCATGAAATACAGAGCCTGCACATTTCATTTTCATGATAATGCTTCTGTGCATTCAGCTGCCATTGCTACAACAGCAAAGAAATGTGGTTTTATGAACTGTGGTTAAACACCTCTTACCGCCCAGATTTAGCTGGGTGGCATGCAATTATTATCTGTTTCTAATTATGGATAAGGTTTTGGATTATTTTTCAGATGCGTGGAGTTGCTCATTAAATGATATGAAAAGTATTTTGAAGCACTAGGAAATTGAATTGAAAAATAAGCTGTTATAACTTTCTCAACTTCTTTTAGAATGATAGGACAGAAACTTTTTGATCTACTTATTCATGTTTCAAAATATTTTATTTAATTTCCTGTTTATTTTCAAAGTTTGAGTTTCTTTTGAGGTAAAGAAATTTTATTGTGTAAGAAAAATAAGTTAAAGAAAGGAAGGTAAAATTTTATTGATGGATTCCCTGTTTTCTTGCCACGAATAATTTTTTCCTTCCAGGAAGTATTTAAGTACTGTGTTAAATCCCTATTCCACTTATATGATTTTGTTTTTTATGTGTGGAACAATTGAATGATTTTATCTGTAATCAAGAAATTAAATACAGTATTTCTCCTGTATTAAATGATCGGTCTCATTCTGTGTTTTGGAATCAAAATGAAAATTTAAAATGCTTTGAAAAAGTTAGTAGTCAGTGAAAAAGTCATAGGTAGGCCTTGTAATGTATTCTCGTATTTGTGTGTTTCCTAGCGTATTATATAAAATTAGTTTCAATTTTCCATGAATTTGTTAAACAAAATCTTTTTTTAAAATATCAATATATGTTTTCATGTATGGATTTATTAATTTAATTATATCTTTTACTTTGTCAGCGCAAATGCAGAGATTGAGAGTGCTAGAAAGTCTGGTGATGCTGAAGTAACAGTGTTAAGAGCTCAACTGAAAAAAGCTGAAATGAAAATATCAAGTTTAGAAAAAGATCTTGAACAAAAGGTATGTAGATATGAGATATTAATAGTCTTTATTATAAGACCAAGAAAATTGCTTGTATTATATTTATGTAAGTTAATAAATATTTTTATTGGGCATTATAAATTGTTATGATAAATTAATGTTTTTCTAGATTTAGTTTCCTAATAGAACGGGAGTAGCATTTTTTATTATACTTTCAGTGTATAGACTTAAAAATAATAAAACATATACCATGTTGACATAGTCGTAGGGAGTACAAATAAAACATGTCATTTCTTGTCATACATTAGTAATTTGTTAGTCTGCCTTTGGCCCTAATACATGCACTGAGCCTTTTAGATATGCTCTTAACAATATTTTGGAAGTCAGTGATTGGTATACATTTCCAATGAGTCTGCTGTTCACTTTTTTTTGTGTGTGTGGTAGACCTCGGTTGCAGACTATGTAGTATATGCTTCAATTCATCCTGTAAGTGCTGTTTGGGATTCAGATCAGAACTGCATGTTTGGTATTCCAAACATGATACAGCATTGTCAACCTTCTGTTTATAACGTTGCTTGTGGCTGATGCAGTATTCTATTTCTATCAATAAGGCTCAATTCTATGGTTTTGTCATAAACCTTAGGCAGTTTTGCTCATTAACGATAAATTGGTAATCAGTGTCAAGAACACCTCAAAAGTGTATTGCCATCTCCATATTTGACAGTTGGAATCGTATACTGTGAAATTGGGGTTCCTGTGGTGCTTCCATATCTGAATCATATACTATGAAAAATAGGGTTCCTGTGGTGCTTCCATATCCACTACATTCAGCCATCAGATTGGTGCACTGCAAATCTAAATTAGTCAGATATGGTCTAGAGTGACTTCTTCTCATTATTGTAGAGATCTGACCTTGCTAGTAGTCCTCTTTATTCCATGTTAATGATGAGTAGCATATCAAAGTTGAAAAGCTTATGAGGTGGTGCATATTTATGAAAAACCAGGGAAGTTCTTTGTGAATGATATATGTATACATTAGAGTTCCAGCATTTCTACTTATTTAAACACCGAGCCTTGTAAAGAAAGTTAGTTAGACGCAACAATGCTCCTAAGACTGCATATAACTGTATCATTGACTTTCTTTGTTCTGTGAATTCATGTTGTTTGAAGAATGCTATATTTCTCCCATTTTTTTTCAATACATCCAAAATTAACAACTGTCATACTATTTTCTCACGCCTTAACATTTTCAGTTCATTTCATAGTATCTTGTGAAATGATGAAGGGGAGCCAGTGACTTGTTTTCATATGGTTTGTAGGTGTATTTTAAAATCTGTAGTGAAGTGAATCAGCACATTTCTTTGTGTCCAAATGGCCCTTATCCATTGTAATATTGTAACAGAATTTGACTTATCTAATTCATTCTTGCGCTGATATAGACAATTTTTAAATATGCCATCTAAATAACCAGTTTGAAAACATGTCTGAATTCGCATAAAACAATAATTTTAATAAAGTCTTAAACTTGGTGATTGGAAAAGATATGCCAGAAGACATAATGCACATAAATTAGCTGTAATTTTATATGTAATCAATGTGGTGTCTGGCTGGACTAGCTCTCTCTCTCTACATATATACAGACCACACTAATTTCTTTGGCAGCTACTTAAAAAATGAGAAAGAAAACCACATGGGAAGGGTATAAGAAAGTTTCTGAAAAGTGTTCCATATTTTCCATCTAGAAAGAATCCCTCAATTTATAGATCACCATACTTACCAATTTATTTTCTAAACATTTAGGTACCTAATAATTCCTTTGAATATTACTTGTTTTTATTGTAAAAGTATGTTGTCTTGGTGTAAGAGTGAAAAATATTTGCAAATGCTATTTATTTCATTTTAAATTATGCGAAAAAATTTCAGATTAAAAGTTTGATTTTAAGATGAAAATTTAAGCATTAGCTTTTGTTATTAATAACAAAATTTTATGTGCCTTTTAATTTCCATTTTTTCCCCCTCTCAGAATATAGAAAATGTGGAGCTTTCAAGCATATGTGATGATCTTATATGTAAAGTTGGAAAAACATAACATGCTATAAAGTTTGTGCTGTTGACAGGTTTGACATTTAACTTATGTAGCAGAAATATTGAAGGGAGATCATCCCTAGTATTATTATCACTCTGCTCTGCCTGTTTAACGGTGAGACTTTGTACATTGTACCTACTCTATTTTAAGTTATAACAACTATGCAATGGATGAGGTATAATTCATTTGAAATAAATTTATAATTCAAATTTGTTTAATACTTTTGTAATATATAAATAAAAATGTGCATGGTGGTGTATAAATTTGTTTTCTGTGACTTATTGCTTCTATTAAAAGCTTTAAAATAATTAAAAGAAGCATTTTTATAATTTTTAATTCTGTCAGTTTTAATTTGCCTTATCTGCTATTCAAACGGAATGAGCATGTAATTATTGTAAAATTCTTGTTGCTTGACAAAATTGCTGGGTGTAACATTATCATCTTTGAATGTTTCACTTTGTCTTTTTGTCTTTAATGTAAAAGCACACTAGAAAAGTAAATTCTTCGTACACATGAAATTTATTGTTTTATGCACATAAATTAAAACTTCCAGTCTTTCATGTTATTATTTTTATCCTGAATCATAATGGATGGTATTTCTTCACTGTTGCTTTTATATATTTTTATTCAAGTGAAAAAATATTTACTTGTTATCTGACTTCTGTCTCCTGATTTGCTGCAGGTGAGGTCTTTAAACTACTTCAATGAAGTATTGGTACTATATTATTATTGTAATTATGAAAAAATAATTTATTAATTAGTGCAATTTATACTGAAGAAAAATGTTTTTGCTGATATTTTTTGTAACATTGCTATTTGTGTATTAATTTATTGACATATAATATTAAAGAAATTATTGTTAAACAAATGGAATCTTTTTTTTTTTTTCATTTTGTGTGTTTGTCAGAAGCTGTCACAATTCCGTTTTAATTTATTTGCATTTTTCTAATTTTATATTCATTGTTAATTTCTAATTATTGTGTATGATATTCTTACTATTTTTTCCCCTAAAATATTATTTTGTGATTAATTCTCATAAATCTGTGATTATTTTATGTATGGTAGTACTTAAAATGGTGTTTTTAACTGCGAATAAAACTAATTATGGAGTTCTTATATTAGTTCCTCAGTTATCTAAAAATTACAAAACTATGATAACCTTTCTAAAATTAGTTTAGTTTTAGATTGATGTATATTTCCTTTTTCTGTTTTAGTTCCTCTATTTTTTTTCTTGTTAAATTGTTTCTAATGTTCACTATATGCAGTACTAATTTGATTTCTGTAACTTCCATGTACATATTTTCATGTTAAAAGTCACTACAAGAAACTAATAAAATTAATTTTTTTATGCACATGGCCATTTTTATAGTATATTCAGCTAAAATGTTATTTCTTGAAAAACTGTGCAATGCTGCTGTTTCATTAAAGTTGAAAGTTATGAGAAAGTGGTTAAAGACATACAGAGGGTGTTTACACATTTTTACAATGACTTTAATTTTCTCCATGAATTTAAATATTTACTTTAAAATACAAATGTAACTGGCATCAAATTGGAATAGGTTTAATTATCGTCTGCAGCATTAAAAATATTCTTCTCTTTACAATGTCGCTGAAAAATAAACAATGGATTGAACGCTATATTTTGTGCACTGTCCGAAGAGATATATTCTTATTCAATTATTAAAAAATATGTGAAAAACATGGTTTTAATATTTCTACACTTAACCTTTTGACGACGGGGCGTCTTTGTCTAAGACGCGCGCTCAGGACGAAGCGGAAGTGAAAGGAATTATGCTACAGGACAGGGGTTTTGCTCCACTAGGCCTAAGTTTAGAAAAAAAATCGCAAATAATTAAGTTTAAGTCCTACCACCGTAATTTTTGATAGTATTTTAGATTGTTACGTAATCTGTCTTATAGCATTAAAACTAGACTTTAATAATGTTTTTCCTTCAATTTATAAGAAAATATATAAAAAAAAGTTTGCTTACCTTGAGAAATAATTTTTGAAATTGCTATTCCAATTATTCCAAAATTTTAATTGACAAAACACATTAATATACTTTCACATTAATAAAAAATATACGACAAGGGCTATTTACAAAAAGAAATAATAAAATTTAAAATGAAGATTGAGTGTGGAAAATCTCGAAGTAGGGAGAAACGCAAAGTCCTACGTTGCATTATTTGCAAGCATAAAATGTTTGTTGTGTTTTTCTTTCTTTCAGCACGGTTTGTGATCAAACAGTGCACTTTCTGCGGCTTTTTTCTCCCTTTTTGTTCAGATTAAGTGTAGGAAAATGCCTACCAGATAATCGGATAGCCGCTGGTACAGATCTTACTGTAAACTGCTTTTCGTCTCTATAATTTTCATAGTTCTCTAAAATTTGCTCAATTAATTTCATCTTAAATTGGAGAAGCGGCGTTTTAGTGCCGTGTTTTTGTCATACAGAATGTGGGAATTCAATATGGTTATATCCATAAGCCCAAAGAATAATTTTTTGTACCATTTCACCGATTTTCTAAAACTTGAATGGTGTGTCAAAACTCCGTCTCCTATGTCTACACCACCCATGTTTTTGTTATAATCAATAATACACCTAGGTTTTAAAATGTGTTCTCCAGTAACTCTATATTTTCTGCCAGATTTAGCCATTTCTTCCAAACACAACCGGATACTGATTCGCATAATTTATATATTTTTATGCCGTAACGCGATCTTTTCGATGGAACATATTGACGAAAGCCAAGGCGTCCTTTCCAAGCGATTTATCAATACAAATATTTTCCTCAGGCGTGTAGGTTCTTTTAAACTTATTTTTCAGGTTTTCAACAATTAATCCGAGTTTTTCCAACTTTTTAGCATCCTTGTTTGAGGTGAAATGCAAAAATTTTAAAATGTTGAGAAAAACGTCTCTAGGCATAACTTTGTTGAAAAACGGAGTAGTAAATATCTCATTTGTAGTAAAATACATTTTCAAATTAGGCTTCTTGATAATGCCCATCAGTATTATCATTGCAAAAAAAACACTTTTATGTTTTCAATACTTAGATTTGAAAATCTGGCTGATTTAGAAGTTGATGGGACACTTCTTTGAGCGCTTTCTGCAAAACTGCTTGTTTCTTCAACAATCAAATTTAAAAGATCATTATCAAAGAAAATATTGAAGAAATCAATTTCTTTTCTGCATGATCTACAGAATTTGTTCCCGGTATTCCAGTAAATGTATGAGGATGCAATTCCTCGAGTCCAAGATGAAGTATCTTCAGTCGAACTTTTACGGGATGTGGAAGGCAGTCATTCAGCCAGCTCAGTCTCTGACAAAAAGTCCGTGTCAGAATCGTTAGAAATATCACTTTCTAACTCTTTAGCAAATGAATCATCACTTTCATCTATATCGCTAGTTGGTTCATTTACCATACGAATATATTCATCCTCTGATAAATAACGTTTCCTCGCCATAATAATCTAGAGTCAAGGCTTTCCGAAGTAACAAGAGAAGTGCGCAAAATATATCCAAAAGCAATACAAACTGTAACAAAACTAATTCTGAAACCCTAAAAAACCCCACATAGTAGCGAAAACAAACAAAAAAAAAGTGTTCGGAGAGCTGTCAGAAGCGAGAATGCTTATATCACGTGGAAAGTTAAAGAGCCAAGCTGCGTTTGTTTACATTACGATTTCCCCCCTCCCCAGCCACAGCTGACAAGCAAAATACAAAAAACAGACAGAATATAAACAATCTGAAGGTCAGAATACTAAATCTACGTTCAGTTTAAATGTAATGGACACAGGGTGCCATCTAGTGGCTATTAAAAATTGTTTCAGCTTAAAATGCATATCTGCACTGCCCGTTCACTAAGCTAATTCTCCAGGAGTGCACGGGTGAACCGCCCGGGCCTCACATGCGTCCGTACGAAATGCATATATGATTCGCCCGTCGCGAAGAGGTTAAAATAAGTGACATAATTAATGTGAAAGGAAAGAAACATCAAAGTTAACATCTGTCTGGGAAAAAGGCAAAAAATGCATGCCCAAAAAAGGTACGTACAGCTCTTAAATCTAAAGTCGCATCTCATGTTTTAAAGGAAAGTCCAGCATTCCCCCAAAGAGCTATTTTAAATATCTCTGTAGAAACTGTGAACAAAATTGTAAGATCTGATTTAAATCTAATCAAAACAAAAACATGATGTTAATCACCTAACACCGAAACATGTTTCTCAGCATAAGACTGCACAGATTGCTGTATGAAAATTATTTGGCAGGTGAAAAATGGAAATATATAGTTACAGTTGATGAGGCTTGGATATACTTATTGCAATAGAAAAAGATAGATTTGCTACCAAAAAAGAGGAGAAAAAGAATTAATATTTTAAAGCTGGCAGTACAGCAGTTGTACTGGGAAAATTACTTTAATGCCGGCTTTGGTACAAGTATCCTACCACCATTCCCTTCCCCATTTTAGAGTAATGACCTGTCTTTAGATCTCTGATTGGTCCTTCGTTACTGCTCTGAGTTGCTGTTAGCTACACATTGTTTCCTGCTTCTTATCGGTTTGGCTGCATTTTTGGCGAAAACTGCAGGGTTTTGTCTCATGCCAGTATACTTGAAAATCAAATAGAAGCTCTTTCTCAAATGTTAGAGCACTGTCTCATAATTTTAGAGTGCTAACTTATTTCCATGTGCTATTTAATTCTTTTAATGGCATCTCATTTCAAAGGTCTCAGTCAGGACAAAATTAACATGTTGCTGAGAGATTTACAAAAGGAAAATTTGCTGATACCAATTCTGACAATTTAGAAGGCAGAATATGTTTTGATCAATCTTTTAAAAAAGATGGACTTCGAAGACAATGTTAATAATTTATTTGAATAGAGGCAGCCAAATGAGCATGACATGGCTGAGATTACTGGGAATAAAAGAAACTGTACTTAAAAGATCCTAGTGTTATAAAATACATAACACTGAATTTTTCATGTTTAAACATCTCGGTTCAGGTCCTGCCGAATGAGCTAGCTGTATGTTCTTTTGCATGGGTTTCCCCATGAAAAATGTGAACCTAAGCCAGTTCTTCTGAGTCCTCCACGAAAGCATCACTCTCTTTAGCATCACTTTCTTCCCTTACTCCAGTAAATATTGGATTTAATTACATCATTATAGCCATCTGCTATGCAGATGAGGCCATTAAACATCTCGCTAGGTAATGGGAAGTTTGATCTACAAGTACGATCTGCTTATGCGAATGAACAGATTTCATTGCTTTTCTCCCTATGTATAACATGAGCATAAATCACTTTCTCTCCAAAAGTCTCTGACGAAAGTTAAGATTACATTAATTAAGACAAGCAACTCGAGGGCTATCTGTCTATGGGAAGAGATGCCATCATGAAAGACTTCCTAAGGGAAACTGTCTCATATTCACATTACCCCCGAAGAAAGCCACAAGACCTGTCATGTTCGCATGGAATTCAACCCTGGTCGAACTACCAGAGTTCGGTAATCTTTTCACTCGTTCTTGCCTTGGCGAGTCCCTCATGAAGGCATCCCTATTTTGAGGCAACTTGCCCTTACCTGCATTGTCAAAATCGAGCAAGCAACAAGCATTCTATAGTTAATATGAACTGAGATTTTTTATCTGGTTAATAATATTCACTGCATATCCATATGTATTTATATGCTATGATTAAAATTTCAGCAGTTTTGCACGCTCTTAAGATTACCAGATTTAATGCTTTTAAAGATCTTCTAGAAAGTAGATAAAACACCTTTTATCATTTAGTTTCATTTTTATACTTGAACTTATGAATAATAAACTATTATTTTGGCCCTTTTATTGGAGTGCATAAAACCCTTTAAGAACTGTTAACTTCTGTCGAAGTTCTTTATGTAGGCAATATTGTCTGATTTATCAGTAGATAAATAAGAGACAATTGTCTGCATAATAGTTTTTGTGATTTTCATTCATTTTAAATTAAATAAAACCAATTTATCTTTAGACTCTTTTAGGATGACATCTGTCAAAAAATTCAGAATAATTAAAGCTCATGCAACTTTTTATTTGCTGAAATTGATATACTGCTCAAATAAAAGGAATTCAGACAAGTTAATAAAAAAAAATATTTTTAAAAAAAGGCAGTGTTATTTTGTTGGTAATAAGGTGTATGGCAACTCACTATTAAGTGTATAAGAATTAGGGTTGCATTATGGAAAAGTGCACGAACGCTGTTTGCCTTAAGGGGATGGATGCTTTCGTGTAAACCTTTTTAAGAGAAAATTGCTCACATTTATGTTCCTGATAGAAAATTCCACATGTAATCAGCCCGTTCTCCAGGGTTTGATTAGACTGATTTGGTTGGTCTACTGAATAACGTCAAAGCACATGACAGCTATCTGTGTAAGGGGAGGAATGCCTTCGTGGAGGACCAAGGAGGTTCGTCACCTGGGACTGCTATTGTAACGAGGTTCTTCTTCCTTACATGCGTCTTTTCACAAGGGCTATGGGTCCTCGGTTCCTCTTCATGGACTACAACGCTCCACCTCATCGCACAGTTACTGTCGAAGAGCTGTTGGAGAGTGAAGATATTGAACACATGGATTGGTCGGCAAGGTCTCTGGATCTAAATCCCGTCAAGCATGTACAGAACTTACTAGGGAGACCCGTGGCAGCACGTAACTTATCGCCAGTAACGATTCCGAAACTGCGATTGGTGCTACAAGAGGAACGAGCAGCAGTGTCTCAACAGCTCATTAACAACCACATATCCAGCATGCACAAATGATGTGAAACCTGCCTAGCAGTCAGGGGAGATCATATCCCCTATTAAAGACCGGATGTTTCTTGCTGGACACCCATCACAGGGATGTTTCGGCCTTCAGTCGCATTGCGCTCCATGCTACTTTTTCAATAAAGCTTCTTTTTATCCCTCTGATTTCTCTTTTAGTAAGTGTTGCTTACATTACTCATGTCCTTACGTATTGGGGATCTTACGGTATTAAATGTGTTGATTTGGAAAGCTTTTGTACAAAGTTATATTGAAAAAACCGTCTCGTCCTTAATTTTTGCACACCAGTGTACCTCCTTTCCCTGATAGTCCAGTGTAAATATTTGTTAAAGTTGAATGATCAAACATAACCAATATATCTCTGATTTCCTTTTTTACATTATAGTAACAAAATAATGGAAAAAGGCAGATTTAAAGCTTTATTATTGCTGTAAGTTCATCTCGAAATCTAATTGTAATGAATCTTATTCTAATCATGTAATAGTAATGAATATTATTAATGAATTTATTATTATTATTTAATTAAGTTATTCATTGCTATTATTTTGTTAATGAAAATAGATTATCAAACTCGTATTCCAACCGCCAGACCTAAAAAGCTAGTTTGTTTTTATTATACTTAGTAAAGTTTTGTTCTCGTTTTCTAATTTCGAATAAGAAAATATATGAATTTAAATGAAGTATGAAAACAAAGTCATAAAATTCGCAAATTATTGTCGAGATTGATCAGAAACAGTAAATGTTATACAAACAGTGCATACATTTTGCTCTAAATAAATATTACATTGGATATAGGTTAATTTAAATTAAAGCAAAATAAACATTGAAAAAATCGCAGATATAGCAGCCCATTGAACAGCGTCCAGCAAACATTAAAATTTTATTGCGTCCATGGAGAATGACTATTTTAGTGACATTTCTTATTAGGAAAAGTCAGAGGGGGGAAAAGTGTTTCCTATCGCGCGGGGTCTCAAGGCTGTATAACTAGAATTTCGGCCCGATTTTAGAAGATAAATATGTTGGTTCAGAGAAAATAAGAAAATTTTTCTAAACGTTTTATGATTATTATTGGATTCTCGTATAACGGAAAACTTAAAATAAGGAAAGTAGAAAAAATGTCAAAATTCGGATTACTATCAGAAATACACTGCTGGCAACTGAAATTGCAACACCAAGAAAGTCAAGAGATATCACAGCAAAATTTATTTAGTAGACAACATGTTGACCAAGTATCAAATGATTAAATTTATACACTTCCGTGAAGTGTGGTTCCTTCCAGAACCAGTAGCCACCATTGTTGGAGATCACCGCTGCCACACGCCTCGGCATTGATTCAGAGAGACTTTGGATGTGTTCTTTTGGTACGCCAAACCAAGCAACTTCCACACGTTGCCAAAGTTGATCTGGTGTGGCAGCTTGGCATGTAATCTGGGTCAATCGTTCAGCAACCATGGACCACATGTTTTCTATCGGCGAAAGATCCGGACAGCGAGCCGGCCAGGGAAGCAATTCAATCTGGCGATTGACGAAGAACCCTTGAACAATGCGTGCCACGTATGGTCGCGCATTATCCTGTTGAAATATGGCTGTGGGCAAGCCCTGAAGGTAAGGAAGGACAACTGGCTCCAACACCTCGGAGATTTAGCGCTGGCTGTTTAAAGTACTGGCACTGCGTACTAGAGGAATGCGAGAGTGATATCCAATACCGCCCCATACCATAATACGCGGTGCAGGACCAGTGTGGCGGTGCATAACGCAGCTGTTCAGCATCCTCTCTCAAGGTGTCTCCAGACTCGAATCTGACCGTTGTGGTGTTGCAGACAGAAGCGTGACTCGTCAGTAAAGACAGTTTCATTCCATTCTGCCGTCCACACCTTTCTTTCATCGCACCATTGGCGACGGAGACGTCTGTGGTTCTGCGTCAAGGGTAGACGAAACAATGGACGTCTTGCGAACATACCACTGTGCTGTAAACGGCGTCGAATGGTACGCGCAGACACTGGATGATGCGTTACAGACTGAATGTGGTGTGCTATGGTTCGTGATGTGACTGAGCGATCCGTCATTGCCATGCGCACAATGTTCCTGTCTCCGGACAGCGAGCCGGCCAGGGAAGCAATTCAATCTGGCGATTGACGAAGAACCCTTGAACAATGCGTGCCACGTATGGTCGCGCATTATCCTGTTGAAATATGGCTGTGGGCAAGCCCTGAAGGTAAGGAAGGACAACTGGCTCCAACACCTCGGAGATTTAGCGCTGGCTGTTTAAAGTACTGGCACTGCGTACTAGAGGAATGCGAGAGTGATATCCAATACCGCCCCATACCATAATACGCGGTGCAGGACCAGTGTGGCGGTGCATAACGCAGCTGTTCAGCATCCTCTCTCAAGGTGTCTCCAGACTCGAATCTGACCGTTGTGGTGTTGCAGACAGAAGCGTGACTCGTCAGTAAAGACAGTTTCATTCCATTCTGCCGTCCACACCTTTCTTTCATCGCACCATTGGCGACGGAGACGTCTGTGGTTCTGCGTCAAGGGTAGACGAAACAATGGACGTCTTGCGAACATACCACTGTGCTGTAAACGGCGTCGAATGGTACGCGCAGACACTGGATGATGCGTTACAGACTGAATGTGGTGTGCTATGGTTCGTGATGTGACTGAGCGATCCGTCACTGCCATGCGCACAATGTTCCTGTCATCACGTGAAGTGGTGCACTGAGGTGGATGCGATCGAACACGTCGGTCCGTCGTACCCTCCTGCATCCAACGGTCACATATCCGCATTACAATTGTTTGGTTTCGTCCAACACGACTACCGATTAAGGCCCATTTCCACTGCTGCGTATGCGTTGCGGTGCGTATGCGTTTCTCCAATCAGCGAACGAATTTATTTTGATTGACATCTGGTGTTCGTCGACGGATGACGGAACGGATGAAGTTCAACAATGTTCAACTTCCATGCGTAGGTCTGCGGAAACGTTGGGGTGACGTGGTAAAAATGGAGCAATCAGGTGTTTCACCAAAAATTAATGGCGGCAGAAGCAGTGATGAACGCTGGCTCAGAGAAAGAATGTTTTGCTAAAAAATACTTATTTATGAATTAGCATTATTGCAAGAAATCGGCGTACTGAAAAAGACAGCAATCAGCTGAATTTAGTTAAAAAAAGATAAGAAAAATAAGATAACTGCAACTACAGTACTAGTTCGCAGAGAGCAGTGATTACTGTCAAGGAAATCAGGCGCAAAAAATATAATACCAAGTCCATGAAATAGGAAAATTTGTCCTGAAAATTATTTCCTAGTTCTGCATACACATTTACCTTTAATGATAATGAACGTCTGACTACATCAAACTGCTATAGCAAATCAGATACGGCATGAAAAGATTTGTTACTTTTTTCTTTTGAAACAGGTAAAAACTAAAAACGTTGATTATAAATTAAATTTAGTAGCCTTTTAAATATTCCACTGAATTAAAGAGTACGTTAAAGTTATATTTCTCTGTTTTCAAATATACCTTTTGGCTAGCATATATTTGTAAGCACATGGAATATATTTTTAGCAGTCTGTTTAACTTCAATCGGAACGCCGCTTTAAAAAATAATGCTTTTTGTAAGAAATGTCCTAGAAGCTGAAGAACAAACTCTGGTGATTTTTTTAGCCGATAGCACACTGAAATAGAACCAAAAAAATTTAGTTTTATGAATTCATTTACTT